>JADRCD010247026.1:0-19287 GCA_019843815.1 Montemys delectorum | reverse complement strand
TCTTTATTTACCAATCAGAACCAACTGAGGGCAGGGTCCCTGAGTGTTTTGAGAGTGGACACTTGTGTGAGCAATTTTGGGGACCCAAATTAACATAAAAACACCAGCCACTACACAGGAATATATGAGCTGTATGGAAATATTATGTGTATGGAAATATTATGTGATTTTGTATAAGGAATTTAAATATCTGCTGATTTTTGGTATCCAAGATTTAGAAAGTCCTTGGACCAATCTTCCTTGATACTGGTAAACCATGGTATTGCGTATGCATGTGCTTCAAGGACTTCAACTTCTCTACCAGAAGGGGCAAAGCCAATCTTATTCAGGCATCAACTTCAGCTCTACCAACGACACTTGCCTTCAAGGCAGGGGGTAGAAAGGTAGAATGGACTATGATCGTCTCTTTCACTAAGGACACATTTTGAAAGCCACACCCAGCAGACCTTTTCTTAAGTTGCATGGGCTACAACTTGGTTCATGGTTTCTGCCTCAGATGCTACCGTCCAAATGCGGTCTACCTTGGCTGACATTCCATTCGCAAGGCAACTGGGGGGGGGGGTAAGACTCTCTGTGTTTTCCTTTCCCATCAGCCAGGATTAAGATTGTCATATAATTAGGTGATGGAGGGAGAGTGAAAAGAAGACAAGCAGAAACAGATGTGTACTCCATAAGGACAGTAATAGCGTTTTGCTAAATTAAAGTATGATTATATAGTCATTATGCACAAGATTTTAATGGATTTTTAAATGCTCATAGCCCAGAAGCATTCTGGGAAGTAAACAAAACATTAATTGTGCTCCCCCCCCCCCAAGAAATATACAGCCTGTGAGAGAAAACAGTCATTTTGCTAAAATAATTTTAAGGACAAATGAATACTACTTAATGAAATGTAGCCATAGTTTCAGAAGAAATTGGTATGTTTTGTATACATAATTTGGAACTGGTAAGATTTAAATGATGTATACACAGGTAACATTGAAAATCATGACTTAGGTAAGGTCCAAATAGAGCGTCCTTGCCTTGGTAGGATTGATTTTATCTTGTGTGGACTTTTAGAATAGTCCTTGGGTGAGAGATAATCTGACTGGGCAAACACAGAGGATACCTCCATATTGTGGGCCTGTTTCCCCTGGGTCTGCTCAAGCATCCATCTAGCCAGTAAGCATGTACTATTCCTGGCAGAATGTGTGTTACCAGCAGCCTGGTTGGGACTCAGCCAACAGAAGAGCCATTTTCCAACCTTAGACACAAGACACTATCAATCAGTCAAGACAGTCTACATTCCCCTGCTTTCTTTGCCAGATTTAGAGCAAGAGAGGGGACACAGAAAGAGGCCGCTGAAAGTGTAATGAAATGAGAAGACAGGAGCTGGGGATGTCATGGTGTGGCATAGTAACCATGTGATGATGGTCAGAAAGCTTGACAGAAGCAGAGCAAAGCACTTACCACCCCACCAGCGGGACCTAGCAGGTTTAATGTTTTCTTATTTAATAATTACCGAATTAAACCACCACGCTGCAATTATGCCTCCAGTCCCTGCTTGTTAGTCACAGTCCAAGGCTTCTGGCTACTCATCAAGGACGGATTCAATGTGACTGCATACATCGTTACACTCCTCTCACCCGTCAAACTAATCAGTGCAAGTAGTAAATGCACCAAATCACGTTTCTTCCTTGATTCAATAACGTGAGCATCTTCTATAGATGCACAGTGCAGGTTGGTGAGTCAGAGGAAAGCCTTGAAGGGGGAAGAAGGGAGTGGGAAGCTCACGGTGGTGGAAATGAGATCCTAGTCTCCATTCTAACACATCTGAGGCACCAGAAGGGTTCTTTTTTTTTTTTTTTTAAAGATTTATTTATTTCATGTATTTATTTCATGTACACACTGTAGCTGTACAGATACTTATGATCCTTTATCTGGTTGTTGGGAATTGACTTTTTTTTAGTACCCCACTCACTCTGGTAGACCCCATTCACTCTGGTAGACCCCGCTCGCTCTGGCCCAAAGATTTACTGATTATTATAAGTAAGTACACTGTAGCTGTCTTCAGACGCACCAGAAGAGGGCATCAGATCTCATTACGGGTGGTTGTGAGCCACCATATGGTTACTGGGATTTGAACTCAGGACCTTCAGAAGAGCAGTTGGTTCTCTTACCAGCTGAGCCATCTCACCAGCCCCACTGGAAAGGTTCTTAACTTCTGTCTTAGTTAGGGTTTTACTGCTGTGAACAGACACCATGACCAAGGCAACTCTATAAAAAAAAAAAAAACCACTTAATTGGGGTTGGCTTACAGGTTCAGAGGTTCAGTCCATTATCCTCAGCGCAGGAAGCATGGCAGCATCCAGGCAGACATGGGACTAGCAGAGCTGAGAGTTCTACATCTTCATCCAAAGGCAGGCAGGAGAGGACCGACTTCCAGGCTGCTAGGATGAGGGTCTTAAAGCCCACACCCACAGTGACACACCCACTCCAACAAGGCCATACCTCCTAATAGTGCCATTCCCTGGGCCAAGCAAGCTCAAAAAACCACTGCTTCTGATCTTCAGCTCCTCCTCTGTCAAATAAAGATGTGATTTCAAATGTCTCTTAGAACTCTACTTTAAAAAAATTATGACATATTACTAGACATTCTGGATTTTTGAGAAGGCATCAATAGATAAAGTATTTCACTTTTAATCACAAGGACCTGAATTTAGACCCTAGGAAACACATAAAGAAAAGATGGGTGCTGGCACTTGATTGTTATCTCAGAACTGAGGAGGCAGAGACAGGCAGCTCTAACTCGCTGGCTAACCAGTCTTGCCTAATAGATGAGACAAGCTTCATGACAATGAGAGACCTTGCACAAAAGAGGCATATGGCACCCAAGAAACAACATTGAAGATTGTCCTCCAGCTTGTACACACACACACACACACACACACACACACACACACACACACACACACGCACGCACATGCACACACACACATCCTACATGCACATGAACATTTCACAGAACAGTTTTTTTTAAAACTTTTTATTTATTCTTTGTGAATTCCACATCATGCACCCCCATCCCACTCATCTTCCTCCATATCTGTTCTTGCCCTTGCCACATCCCTCCCATAAGAAAACAAATAACATCTCACCGTGGAAGCTGCAGTGTGTCACGGTGTGTCACACAGTGTACCGCACAGCTTTACTTGCAAATATTTATTGTAATGAGTAATTGGTCTGGTTTGAGGCTTCTGGCTTCTGCCACACCTATCAATACTGGATCCTCACTGGGACTTCCCTGATATATCCTGTTGTTGCCTAGTGTCATGGAGATCCTGCAGCTTTGGATCTGCAAGACTGGCCCCTTCACATGCTCCAGCAGTTTATGAGGGGGTAGATGTCAACTCAAAGCCCTGGATCTGCGCCTGAGTGGTAGATGAATTTTTCAGCCCATCTGCTCTCCTGCACCTATACCACCAGCACCAGCTCTCCCACTTTGTCCAGGCAAGGGATGGGATCATATTTTTATCTGCAACTGGCAAGGGGCAGGTATGGCTCTCACTAGGGCCAGCTATCCAACTGCCTGGGCAAAAGGTGGGGCTAGCTCTCCAGAATGTAGCAATCTGTGAGTGACAGGGTGAGCTTTCAAGCTCTCACACCCTTGGAGCTGGCTGTACTGCACCAGCTCTATTGTGTTACCCATCTGAGGTGCAGTAAGTGTGTATGTGCACATGTACATGCGTGTGTGCGTGTGCTGCAGCTGGTGAGGGGCAGAGCCATCTCTGTGTAGTCCTCAGACATTAGCAGGATCTGAAGTTGCAGTCCAGGCCTGAGGTTGCAGCCCAGACCAGAGACATCTGCATAACCTTTGGTGGTAACATACACATGATCATTGACACAGACCCCTGTTGCTGCCAGGCCATAAACCCCGACATGTCCCTTGAAAGCAGTCACCACCATCACTCATATCAGGCTGTATCTCACCACCCTTGCATTTCCAGTTCTGTCGCCTTCATAATGTACAGACCATTCTGCTTCTCTTTCTCTCCCGTCTCTCGTGGTAGTGGTACATGGGCCTCTGGTGTCTTCTTCTCATCTTCCCAGAATATTTACTTTTTTTCCTAAATAAAATTTTGGATGCTTTTGAGTCTGTGGTATCAGAGATTCACTTGAAATTCCAGCACTCAGGAGGCCAATGCAAGCAGATCTCTGAGTTCAAGGCTAGCCTGTTCTACAAGACAAGTTCCAGGATGGCCAGAGATGTTACACAAAGGAACCCTCAAAAAACAAACAAACAAAACAAAACAAAAACCAAACCAAATAACAACTCACTTTTTAGTATTGGCTAAAGTTAAAAAGGGGTATTTATTAGAAACAGAGAACAAGGATGAGCCAAACCCAAGTCTCCACACAGATAGCCTAGGTCTAGTGTCTTGGTATAATTTCAACTAAAAATAGTAGCCACGTTGGTCGAAGTGGAGGGATACTACTGAGATCCTCTGTGGATAGCAGCAAAGAAGTAACACTGAGAATGTCTAGCAGCTGAGAAGGGTAGCAATGCCTGAGAACCAACACCAGCCATATGCCATGCACTGATCCAAAGCTGGGCCAAGGCATTCTGGCTGGATATCAGCCTAGCATGGGGGAAAATAGGATCAGCTCCCAGAAAATACAAAACAACTGCAAACTGGGCAGTAATTCCAAGAGTGGTTCATTATAGAGATTCACAAACAAAAAATATTCAAATGGTTTAAGAGCAAAAAGCACTGTTCCAGGGAACTGGTTAGTGACTTATGGTGATTGTGTCCCGTTCTGGCTTCTCTTTGCACGTTAGAGAGGAGTGTGGGAGGACAGGAGACTGCTCATGTCTGCTAGAGCTGCTAGTGCTCATCAGTGACTAAGAGAAAGGATACTCTACTATTAGGCCCGGAAGCCTGAACAGCAAGTCTGAACTTCTTGCCTTCCGCTCCCCCCAGACTGAGGCTGCTGATGTGGCCACAGACAGTCTGTGGTTGCCTTTAGCAGGTCGCCTCTCCTAACATCCAGTTTAAGAGAAGATAAGGGTTCTTATTTGTTGGTGTTGTAAGCTCATAAGCACGGGGTGTTTACAAAGCGCCCTGCACCACCACCACCAAAATTACTGTAATTAGCTCATTGTAGTTTTATACTACGATAACCTATGACTAATGGTAGAACATTAGGACTATACTTTGGCTCACATCAATAAGCAACAGTCATTCATTTGAGTATTTATTAAGGACAGTTTTAAAAATACTTATAATTATAGAAAAGGGAACTGGGTTCTGGAAATGCCATTATGAGCATCCAGCTTTCTTATCTGCTTCCTTTTTTCTTTCTTTACCACTCCTCTTGTCAGGGTTGTGGGCCTGCGCATACACACACACTTAAGGCCTGTATCACCTTTCTTACATCTGCTAACCCTGTGTATTAGTTGCCTTTTTTGTTTCGAGGATGAAACAGTGATCAAACCCAACTGGATTGATTTCAGCTTACAGTCGCAGTCCATCATTAAGTGTAGTCAAGAGAACTCAAAGCCAGAACATGGAGGCAGGAACTGACACAGAGACGGTAGAGGAAAGTTGCTCACTGGCTTGCTCCTTCAGGCTTACTCACTTTGATTACTTCTGCAACTCAGGACCACCTCACCAGGGACAGCACTGCCCACAATGATTGCTTCCACGTCAATAATCAACCATGAAAACCAATTTCAGGGGAGAGGGGCTGTTCTCAATTACGGCTCTCTTTTTTTTTTTTTCACAGATGACTCCAGCTTGTGTCAAGTTGACAAAAACAGTAAAACTATCAACACATGGTGGAAGGACAGATTACACCTTTCTCTTCGTTATGTGGTCTATTTGATTCCTGAAGCCTTCGGCATTCCACCTCGAGGACTGACTGCAGTTAATGAAGTTCTCGGTCATCTTATCTTGTTCCAAAGACCACTTTCCCCAAGAGCTTCCTGCTAGCGTTTCTCATTGCTATTGCCAACATTCTTAACCTTGGTCAAAATCCCCAGACTGTCTAGTGATTCGTAGAACATCGTCAGGTACATTGAGGAGAAAGAACAAAATTGGATCGATATACCTGCAGTGACTGCTAAAGTCCTTCCTGGATGTCTTTGGAGCTGGAGGATCCCAAGTTAATGAGAAGGCTGATACAGGAACTTATCTGGGAGGGAGAATAAAAGAGAAAAGTTTTGTTTAAACTATCAAGAACATTCCCTTGTTGTTTGTATGTTTGTTTGTTTTTCAAGACAGGGTTCCTTTGCCTAGCCCTGGCTCTTCTGGAACTTGCTCTTTAGAGCAGATGGGCCTCAAACTCAGAGATCCGCCTGCCTCTGCCTCCTGGGTGCTGGGACCAAAGGCTTGCATCACCGCTGCCTGGATTAAAAACATTCCAAATTCTTAAAGTTCAATGTGACACTTTAAAAAAAAAATGACTGATCAGTTATGCCAGCATACCCTGCTAAGGACCCAGATTCTATTTTTCTTTCTCTCCCCCCAGCCCATGGTGGGGTTTTTTTGTTTTGTTTTGTTTTGTTTTTGTCAAATTGGCACTCTTCTAGGTCGCCTGCAAAGAGGGAATGACAATTGAAGAACTTCCTCCATCAAGTTGGCCTCTGGCCAAGTTTTCGAGGCTTTTTCTTGATTGGTAATTGATGGAGAAGGGCTCATCCTACCCATCAGGGTGGTGCCACCCTTGAGCAGGTGGCCCCGGGTTGTATACAAAAGGTAGCAGAGCAAGCTAGAGGAAGCAAATCAAATAAGTAGCATTCCTCCATGCTCTCTTCTTCTGTCCTGCCTCCAGGTTCCTGCCTTGAATTCCTGCAGGAGCTTCTAAGGGTTCAAGAGTAAATGTCCACGCACTCCCAAACCAAGTGGATTCCCAATAGTGTGCTAAGCATTGGTGCCGTGAGGTTTATTCTCTCAACAAATGTTTCTTGAGCACGCACTGTGTGCTACAGGTAAGATAGTAAGGACGATGTATACACACCTCCTTTATCTGTAGATGCTTAGAGCCCAGGGGAAAAGCTAAAGAAATGAAAAGGGAAATGTTAAACAATACATAAGAGCCACAAGAAAGGTCGCTTCAATCTCTTATGGCTCATTTAACTGAATGTCATCCTTGACCAAGGCCACAACGTAGCTAACATCTTTGTCCCTAGAGCATACAAATATCCCCCCCCAGAAGATCCCAATTCATCCATTCCTATGCTGAGATCTATTCTGAGAGGCCTTCCAGATGGCCACATGGGCAGGCCATTTCTAGCTGTTGGCTTGCTACTGGCTCACCCCTCTGCAGTTAAAACAGACTCAATAAACATGTGCTGAATCAAACTGGTCATTGTTGCTTTGATTTTTTTTTTCCTTTTTAGATGATTAACACCCAGAAGCCTGGCCAGAATCAAGTATGAATAATGCAATTGTTGCTGAACTTTTTCAAACTGGACATTTTCTCAGTCCTATCATATTTAAGTTAACAGAGCCAAGATAAGCCTGCTCAAGATAGGTTGCAACTTAGGAGCCATGGACAGAACACACTGTTCTTTCGGGGGTTTCCGACCCACAGCGTTTAGCAGAGGGGCAGAGGGTGGCCCATGTCTTATCAGATGCACTTCCATGATGGATGACTGAATGAGGTAAGCCATAGGGGAGCCAGGTACTTCCCCAGGGCTGTCAACACCCCATTGGAGACAGAGGTGGTATGTGGTAAAGTCCAGAGAGCCAAGTGTCATTTTTTTTCTACTGTGGATAAAATCATGTGACTTTTCTCCTCGAGTCCTAAATCTGACAACCTTTTCTGAAAAGTCTTTTAGAACATAACCTGTGTTGAACTGGAGCTGGGAAGAGTGGGGGAAAAAATGTTTTTTTTTGCATCCTTTTGCTCTCAGTCTCACTGAAGGCTTTCTCATTGTTCAAGGGCTAGGACATTGCCCACGTTCTTCCCAGAACACAATGACTAAGAACCAGGAGCAAAGAAAATGGAAAAGAAAAAAATTTCCAGGAACTTTAAAAGCTTTAGAGGGAGCTGGAGGGCATTGTCAGGACCCTTAAGGGCTGCCCACCAGGGCCATTCACCATACGGCTGGCTAGTTGTAACTTTCTGCAGAAATATAAAGACAAAGCCCTCCCTTTCACATGCATACTTTTCTTCATCATTATATTACCATGATCCAATTACACTGTGCGTTTCCTAAATTTAGGGTTTGTTTACAAACAAGTGTTAAAATTAGCACCCCCCCCACACACACACACAATGTCGAAATTTAGGAAACCATATTATTTTGTTAACAATATAAAGAAGTTTCTGGCTGGTCATTTTTACCATGTGTGTCTTTACAGCTTGTCGTCCTGATACAAGCGCACCAGGAACTAGTTCTGATCAGAAACAAGGCTTCCCAGCTCCAGGTGAGCCCAGGGTTCCTGAGAACCCAAAGGCAATGTCTCTTTCTTGTCTCTATTGTCTACACAAATCAATCTGCTCCCAGGAATTGTCTGTCGCTCAAGTTTGTTTTGTTTTCCAGTGCTGTGTATGGAAACTGAGGCAGTGTTCATGTAGGCTGGCATGTGACCACACGACCAGTTATTGGTCCTTTGAGGCTGGATCTCATTGTGAACTCACTGTGTTGCACAGGCTGGACTGAAAGTTGGGATTACAGCTGCCTGGCACATGCCTGGCTTGAAATTGTTAATTCTTTGTTATTATGAAATAGAAAGAGGGCTCGGAGAGATGGCTCATCCATCAAGAGACTTTCTATTCTTGCAGGAGACCCAGATTCCCAGAATCCACATCTGTTTGGCTCACAACTGCCTGTAACTCCAGGAAATTCATCTTAGACTGCTTTCCTCAGGCACCAGCATGCATATGGTACACATGCATTCATGCAGGCATATATATATATATGTATATATACACATATATGTGTGTATATATACACACATACATATATACATATATGTATATATGTATATATATAGTTCATAAAATAAAAATAAACATATTTTTAAGAAGAAAAGGAATGACCAACTTTAGATTAAAATAAAGTGAGCTCTCATGAGTCCTGACCATTCCACTGTGAAATGAGATAAAATAGACATACAATAAAAAAAATCATTATTCTTTCTTTCTTTCTTTTTTTTTTTTTTTTTTTTTGTTTTTCGATACAAGGTTTCTCTGTGTAGCCTTGTCTGTCCTGGAACTCACTCTGAACTCAGAAATCTGCCTGCCTCTGCCTTCCAAGTGCTGGGATTAAAGGCATGTACCACCACTACCCGGTTCATTATTCTTTTTAAACTTAGTCTACTTTACCCACAGTTTTGGTTTTCATATCTTTTTTATTCTGTATGTACAGCAGGTGAAATTAGTTTCCGGGTTGCTTTCTCCAACTGGCTAGCTGCAAGGGATTCAAAGAGGAAAAAACAGAATGAAGGACTCCCCCTCACCCCATGTTAGTGTCAAGAATGGATAGATCTGATTTCAGGTTTTGTTTTTTAATGTTAATCTTCAAGTTTCCCTGAGTTCCTCCCACGTGGTCCACTGTAATAATACATCTTTTCTTCCAGCAGAAGATACAAATGATGTTTTCATTCAAACCTCTGCTTTTTATCTGCTTTTATCAAGCCCTCAGTATGTCTTAGGCAGAGTGCTAAGTGTGTGCTGCGTGTCTTTCATTTAATTCTAGAAATAATTACATCAAGTGGGTAGGATGATTGTTTCCATGTTACACATAAAGGCTCTGGCTCACAGAGAGCTTAGATTACTGACCCCAGGCTCTGAGAAACCCTAATGCATATCAGACTCAGCACAGGCTAACATCCAAGCTCATGCTTTTAATCAGTACACAAAGCGCCTACCCTTTTCTTCACTAAGACAATGAAAAATGAACGGCTCTCAGTCCTCCCAGGAGCTGAGAAAACAATGGTAACCGAAGCTTTTGAAAAATTCTATTGATTGTGTGCATTGTGACAAATGGGTCTTGTAAGAAGAATTCTTTGGGTCTAGACCAGTGTGAGCCAGTATATGGACCAGAACTACAATTAACAGTTTATCTTGTGTTGCGGTGAGGTCAGCAGCACCAGCCCACGGTCGGGCAAATGTACCAAGGCTGACGATATGATGCTCTCACGTGCTCTTTGAGCACCTTGGGAAAGCGATCATCTAAGCAAGCACAAGGTAGGAATTTTATTGGAAACAGTGTGCCAGTTTGGTTTGTTTACAATACAAGATAGGTCAAATTATTTTGTCAGGCTTTGGAACAAATAGTTCCTAAACCTGCAAATGACTCCTTTGCGGTGATGCTCTTATGGAGGCTTTTAATGGCAATCTGAAAGGAAGAAGATGGTGTCTGGCAGAACGACGACAGCTTCAGCACTTTGCTCTTCCTACTCGGTGCGCACTGCCTGTTCAGGTCCTAGGAACATCTCCGATGAACGTGCACGGTATTGTCTGGTGGGAATGTCACATACAGAGACATCTACTGGGCTGTGAATTTCCATATAAGGGTCATCCAGAATGTCCCAGCAGAGGAGGACCCAAAAGACTTTTATTATGATACAAGAATGGAAAGGTCACTGTAGGCCTGTTTTCCCCAGAGTTATAAAAAAATAAATAAATAAGTAAAACAATTTTTCTTGCCCATACTAGCCTATCACCTCATGGTTAAAAAAAATAGAATCTATTCTTTTGAAGATGCAGTGCTTTTTATGTATTCTTTTATGTATTCTTTTAATGAGCATTATTAATTCTATATAATAATAGGTTTCATGAGTACATTTTCACACCTGGATGTAATGTATTTTGACTGTATTCACCACTAGCCCTCACCACTCCCTTTTGTCCCCTTCTTACTCTGGTTGACCCCAGTTCTCTTCCCAACTCACTGTCCCTCGATTTTTGGGTTTTGTTTTGTTCTTCTGTGGCCTGATTAGCTTCCTTAGGGGTGATTGTAAGAATATAGGTAGCTTTCCAGAGATATCGCCACTGAAGAAAATATCTCTTGCTCCCCATCAGCCATTAACTGCTTTTAAATCCTCAGGGAGGATAAGGCTCCATGAACCACACCCCTTCCATGACAGGATGCCGAAGTGTAGACTCTAAGGTAGACCTTGTCCCTGAAATCACAGTTGTGAGTTCAGGAGTGCAGCAGCCACACCATGCCAAAAAATCATGATACACCTCACTCCTCCCTTTGTCCACATTCTTTCTGTTCCTTCTATGATATTCCTTGCATCTTAAAAAAATGGTATTATTGTCTCATTTGTGACTGAGTATTCAATACTCCCTTAGTCTTAGTACTTTGTCCAGTTATGAGTCTCTTTGACCAGCTAGACCACTGGAGGTGGGAAGAGGAATGTTTAACCAAAACTGGCAGCAGCACTGGTTCATGGACATATATACATAGTTATTTAGAAGGGAATATTATGGGTACACCATGTCTACTTAGCAAAACAATGGTAGGAGTTTTCCCTCTAGTATGTCTACTTAGCAAAACAACTAGGGCCTATGGCCTGCTTAGCTATAGGCTTTGATTGGACCAGATATGAATCCTGTGGAGTACCATCCAAATACGAGCAGAAAGTGGTTGACTGCGTTCATAACAAACTTGCCACCATCCTACCAGTGGCCTCATCTTGTCTTGCTGGTTGGTTTGATTGTACATAGACTCCATGCTTAAGTAAGACTGTTGGCAATTCTCCACCAGAAGCCTGCACAATACCTTTTGACACTGTGAAGTACAGCTAGCAGACACCAAGAGATTTTTAAGAGATATGAATGAATGATGAGAAAACATTGCTACTTATCTAGTGGTTCTGGGAAGGCCAGATACCAATGCCTGGGTGTTATACCAGTATTAAGTCACTGAGTAATTTACTTTAGGCTACCTACTCTGAAACCAAGACTCTCCACTTTCTTTCAGAATGCCTGGGCAAAGCAGCTGGTGCTGGCCATGCCTCTTACCATCACTGTCTTAGTTTCTATTCCTGCACAAACATCATGACCAAGAAACAAGTTGGGGAGGAAAGGGTTTATTCAGTTTACACTTCCACACAGCTGTTCATCACCAAAGGAAGTCAGGACTGGAACTCAGGCAGGTCAGGAAACAGGAGGTGATGCAGAGGCCATGGAGGGATGTTCCTTACTGGCTTGCTTTCCCTAGCTTGCTCAGCTTGCCTTCTCATAGACCCCAGGACTACCAGCCCAGGGATGGCATCACCCACAATGGGCCCTCCCACCCTTGATCACTAATTGAGAAAATGTCCTACAGCTGGGTCTCATGGGAGCATTTCCTCAAGGGAGGCTCCTTTCTCTGTGGTAACTCCAGCTTGTGTTAAGGTGACACACAAAACCAGCCAGTACAATCACCATCACCATCACCATCACCATCACCATCACCATCACCATCACCATCACCAGCACCAGCACCAGCACCAGCTCCAGCACCAGCACCAGCACCAACACCAGCACCAGCATCATCACAGGCCTTGGTGTAATATGCTTCCAACAGTCCCCGACACCAGATCTGCCAACAGCATCATCAAGGTCACACACTACAACTACCCAGTGCCTGTCTGAGATAGTGAGAACATGCCCACATACCCAGCCACCAGGGTACAAGCCTGAAATGCTTGAAAAACCTTTGAACACTCCTTCAGATGGAAGAGGTCCCCTCTCCTATGCTCCCCAATAAAAACAAGAAGGAGACCATTGCCTTAAGACAGTTCTTTGGCATACATATGGCTTTACCATTTATTAAAGACTAAGGTGACGGCACCCTAGTGAGAGGCATGCGCTTGTTTCTTTTTCAGACTTAAACTGGCTGAATATTTTGGACTCAGATCTTCATCTTCAGTTTTTCAGGGTTGATCCACACAGCTTTACACGAACGCACAGCCCAACATGGTAGAAGCATGTTTAAGGGGTATGTCAGAAACTGTTGGAAATTGGAGCACGAGCTTGAAGAGCTAAGGCTGCCGTGAAGTGGCCCTACACATCAGAGGCTGGACTCACCAGAGACGCCTCGGCTTCCTTACGCATTGGACATGTTGATTTACATCTTGGCTGTTGCACACTCGAAAACTTTGGGCTGTTGTGAGAGTTTTTGCAGCCCCACCTTCGGTTCCTTAGCACAGGATTGCAACCCACAGTGTTAGGATCTGAGGAATTAGTCTTCTCATAGGATTCCATTTGAGATAATGGAGCTCTCCCAGCAGTAGAAGATGCACTTCATGTACTCTATTGTTGATGATGTAGCTCACACCAGTTGAGCTGAACCTGCAGGTAGTTTTAATGTTGTTTCTAGTTTAGGTCTGAGTAGAAATATGTGTTGGGGGTGGAGGGTGGCAGGAGTCCCTTCCTCTTATAGCATCACTTTACAGCTGAAGCCTCTGGCTAAAATAAAATTAAAAAAAAAAAATACTTGCTAATACGGAAGGGCACAGCTTCCCAGATTACAAGAGCAGCCTGGACATCTTTGGGCTGAAGCACAAGCTAAGGCAGCAGGGCGTCACAGTGCCTCCTGAGCTTTTGCACCCCTGCCTTTGCATATCTGGTAACTGTCCTGTGGGGAAAGCTTTGACACTGAGACAGGTTCCAGGACTCTCCTCCGGGTCCAAATCTGCTTCTACCTGCCACATAACATCCCAGATTCCGAACGTCTTCATTCATAGAGTGAACATAATCCCACTGTATGAACGGTTCACTTTGCTTCCAGGTATTTTGCTGACGATACATCAAATAACAGATTTTTTTTTTTTTAAAAAAATATTGGGAATGGTGAAAACATGGTTAGATTCTTCTCTGAAACAGGGTGGGTTTAAATGAAAAGAGCCCAAACTCAGTCCAAACCTGTCTCACAACAGTAGCGAAGATGGGCCTCCTTCCTATAGGTGAGGTGATACAGGTCGCCTTCTCTGGGTCTGACCTTTCCATTCCCTTTCTTCCCTTTTCAGCAGCAAAGCCAATTCGATTTGTTAACTGATCGTCCTGCTTCCTAAATAGATTAAAAAGAAAATCATGATGCATACAGGGTGCATTGTGGGTGAAGAACAACTCCAGTCACCGTGGGTGGACTTAGTGGATGGAGGTTACATGGGGGAGGGGGGGTGAGCAAAGGGGTCTGCTTGGCACAGCATAATGTGTCCAGAGACATGTACGATGCACTCACACACGCAACCACAGCAAAAATATGAGTCTTGCCCTGGGGTGTGCTTTCATGGGGCGCACAGCGTGGTTTCGTGGGCATTATACTGAGTTCACCCTAGAGCAATGAGCGAAACGAAGGTCAAGATTGGAAATGGCAGATGAAGTTTGTTATTCTTCCCTCCTCTCCCCCCACCCCCCCCATCCCAAAGGGATTTAGGAAATGTTTTTGGGAAAGAACACAGAGTGCAAACCGCATCCCTGGCTGTCTCAAACCCCCAAGGGGTTTGCAGTTAAAAGAGGCTGGGGGTGGGTGCGAGGGTCTAAAGGTGGGTGGAAGGGTGGAAGGAAGCGGCGTCAGTCAACTTCCTCGGCTGCGGTGGCTGAAGCAGTGTAGAGTGTGCACCCGGCTGGGCAGCCCTCCCCTGGGCCGGGAAAGGGCGGAGCTGGGCGTCGCCGTCCGGGTTGATCCCTCCTCCTGGCCGCTCTCGGGTGCAGAGCCTCGGCAGTCGGGGCGGCTCGGAAGGAGCTCTCACGGAGCCGGAGTCGGGAGTGGGGCTGGCGGAGCTGGGCTGCAGGAGCTCGGCCGCGCTTGGTGTTCGTAAGTCTCGGTTGTAGGGGTGGGGGGCGGGCAGGGTGCGGGTCTCCACTGAGATGCTGGGGAGCCTCAGCCAGAGCCGGGAGGCGGGGATGTCAGGACCTCGCCGTAGAGAAGCGCCTGACCCGACCTACAGGGAGGATGCAGACCCGCATTGCCAGGTGCCCCAAACGTAAGGGCCCGGGCTGGGGACTCGATGTTAGAGTTTTATTATCGGTTTTTAGAATGCAGAGCAGACAGTCCGGACTGTGGAGTTGGAGAGCTGCAGAACCCTGAAGGGCTGGGGCTAGGGAATCCGGACTGCGATGGTGAGGAGCTTGGGGAGTGGGGGTTTGGAGTTGATGTCATGACCGTGAATTGTGGGTGTCTGAGCCCAGAGAACAGGAGAGGAAGGATGCAAAGGAGGGGTAGCCCTGTGCGCATTCTTGGGGCGCCCTCCACAGGGCAGAGGGGAACGGAATCCCGGAGGGGAATGCCGAGCAGATGAAGAACAGGGCGGAAGGGGGTGCCCGAGAGGGGAACCCCCGGAAAGAGTAAGGTGAGAGAGGGATGAGCTCCTCCTTAAGGAAGATGGAACGGGATTCTCCATGGAGACACCGCAGAGAGTTGTGCTGAAAGCTGTAGGTTGCTGATTTAGGGGCTATGGTGGACCGAGAAATGGGAAAGCACAAAGGGTCGGAGGTGGCCGGCGGGACAGTGCTGAGAGGATCTCAGCCATGAAACACCTCAAGAGGGTATTTATCCCCTTGAGAGCAGATTGAGGAACCCTAGACAGGACAAGTGGGGACCCAGCGTTCGCGAATCCAGGAGTGTTGGGGACCTATGGAAGGGTGATCAGTTGTCAGGAGCAGGAGGCAGCCAACTGTCTCAACTCTTTGAGTAGTTGTAGGTACCCAGTGATACTAGAAAGACCCTTGGTCCCGGTGAGCACTTTGTCTTGCTTACGTTGCACCTCATATTTCTGACCTGGGTTAGAAATGGCTTTCTTTTTGGGGGTGCGACGAGAAGAGACTATGGTGAAACGAATAGTCACAGAGTGAGATTTCCGATACACATGGAGTATCTACCTTGTCTGCTTTGTGCAGAGCTCATGATGTAGGTGTGTGTAGCGTTATCATTTATAGGCACTATTTGTTCTTGTCCAGTGGAGAGACAGCTTCTGAGGGAGGTCAACAAGCACACAGAATTCCACAGGCAAACTTCAGCGTTCGAGTGTCCCGTAGTCCGTTTATACTAGTGAAGGTTCGGTCTCCCGCAGCTAGTAGGAAGTTACCTTTACAGAAGGCACTATCTACAATTCCCCTGTGAAGGTTATTCATGATGTGCTCCCATGTCTGGGCTGTCCCAGCCTTGGACTGGTCCATCCTTGACATCTCAGAGGCTAGGAGTCTACGTGCATATCTAAAAACATGACCTAAGCATGCCCTGTTCTCTTTTGTTTATCTTGGGTGTACAAGTCGTTTCATTTAGTTAAAGTAATGTTGAACATCTTGTTGACCTGCCATATATCGCTGATTATTTGTGGTGAGTAGTTTATTTGGGTGTGAAAACAGATTCATGGTTTTTCTCTGTGATTTCTTTGCGGCGGAAGGTACTTGGGTTTGGGAAAGAATATCTTTCCTTCTAGGCTGTGAGGACAGGTTCATCCTCTGGCACACACTGAGGTGGCCACTCCCGAAGAAAGCTGAGGGTTTTTTGTTTTGATTTGGTTTGGTTTTTAACTTTGTTTTTTATTTTTTGGACAAGGTCTCATGTAGCCCAGTTTTGGTCTCAAACTTAACTATGTAGCTAATCCTTCTGCCTCCATATCCCAAGTATTGGGATTAGAAGTATGTGTCAACACACTTAAAAGTTTAGAGGTTTTTTTCCTATAATGCAGGGGATTAAACACTGAGCCTAGCACATGCTAAGCAAGTACTCTAACTCTGACTACAGCCCCAACCCCCTAGAGCCATTTGGAAGCTAACATTTGGTGGGTGTGTTTTTTGTTTTGTTTTGAGACAGGGTCTTTTGTGTATTTCTGGCTGGCCAGGAATTCAGGATGCAGACCAGGCCGGCCTTGGATTTATAAAAACCCACTTGCTTCTGTCGCCCTAGTACTGGGATTGTGTTCCACCCTGGGTAGCCCAGTGTGGTTTTTGTTGTTGTTGTTTTGTTTTGTTGTTGAGGATGTTAGTGTTGTTTTTTAAATTTTCTTTTGCTTTTGTTTTCATGTTTCCTTTTTCTTTCAGGAAAGGGAGAGCTTTAAGAACTATGCAAATTTACAGGAAAAGCACGTTTTCATTGCAAAACACCATATCTGAGCGGAACGCACTTTGTTGCGCAGAGCGCGTCCATAGAGCTTGTTGAACGGCCTGACCCTTGCATGAAAGATCTGCAATATCATTATTGCAAGCAATGTATTTACTCATTGTGACATAAAGCCAGCCGATGCTTTCATTTTTTTAACCCAAGCATTAAAATAAATACGTCTGTATGTATGCATTCAGATGCATATTTCTCCCCTTCAAAAGCATTCCCTTGGCAAGCTGGGTACTAAATGGAGTGATGCTGTCATTGCTGAGAATAGTCCCAGAGTGCCTGCCTTGGACCTGCCTTCAGATTCTGCAGCACATTTGCTGCTGGTCCCGGTGCCTGCAAACCTGCAGTTGGCAGAGTCCAAGGCAGAATGAGGGCAGCCTGAGCTTCTGGAGAACTGGGGTTATAACATCAAGCATGAAAACAGTGACAAGTCCCTTGAAGGTTTTAGCAATTCAAAGGAGGGCTTCCCGTAAACATGCAGCTTTTTCTTTTCTTTCTTTCTTTTTTTTTTTTTTTAAATCTCCACTTACCCAGAAGCTGCAGATTTATGACAGCAACAAACACCTGCAGATAATCAACTTAGAAGCAAGGAGGGACAGCCTAGGGAAGCCGCAGAGCAGGGCTTCTCAACCTTCCTAAGGCTGGGACCCTCCCACAGAGCTCCCAACGTTGTGACCCCAACCATAAAATCATGCCATTGCTACTACGTAACTGTAATTCTGCTGCTGTTATGACTCGTAATGTAAATATCTGATATACAGGATGTTTGATAAGTGATGCCCCCCCCCCCAAGGGGTCCAGACTCACAGGTTGAGAACCACTGCTTTGGAAGTTTTTGTCTACTTGGCCCAATTGATTTGGGTTTATGAAAGGACAGATTGGCAGGACTGGGACTATATTGCAGGATAAAGCTGCTCCCCTCATGGTAGTAAGTAATTTGAGAGAGAGAGAGAGAGAGATGAAAGGGGTCCAGGGCCTTTTAAAGGGATTCCCCCATTAACTGTTTCCCCACCATCTCCCAATACTACAGGGCAAACATTCTAGATGGAAGCCACAGGGAGACATTTAGGTCCAAATTAGCCAGATGTAGTAGCACACGCCTTTAGCCCCATCATCAGGGAAGTGGAAACACATGTGTCTCTATTAGTTTGAGGGCAGCCTGATCTCTAGCTCTGATAGCAAGTTCAAACCAAACTACATAGGGAGGCCATCTCAACAACAACAACAGCAGCAACAACAAAACCCAAATCAATGAGAGTACTCCCTTCATTTGGGTATCTCGAGTATGTACAGAAAAAAATAGCTTAGAAATATCACTTAATTAGTATACTTTATAATGTATTAGGGCATGTGAAAAAATTCTCTTTTCGCCTTGATGCTCTTTTTACTTCGCTGGGCAGTTTTTTGCAAGCGACAAAATAAGAGACTGATTTTCTCACCCCCCCCCCCCCCCCAAGGTACCCAGAAAGCCATACTTAGGCCCAGAGATTGAGTTTTGAGTTTGATTTTTAACTTTGTCTAGAGGCAAATGGAAGAGAATGGTTTCTGACAATGCATTTAGCATTAGGATTCCAGGGCGCACAGTGAATACAGAAGCCAACAAACGGAGCATAGGTCCTCTTTCTCCTTGACTTTCACACCACCACGGCTCAACTCCGAGCTAGGCGAGTTCTTAGACATGTTGTTTCTCCTCTTTGGACCTCGGTTGCTACTATATAATTTAAATTTCCAGTGACATCTATTTTGAAATGATTAAAAATAAGAATCATAAGTGGTATGGACTGTTTGCATGTGTGAGGAGAATTAAATATGATTGGGCATAAACAATTCTGAGTTTTCTGCCTAACACAGAATACTCAGAATAAGTGCTCAGTGGAGACTGGCTATATTTGTTAGTAAAATTATTTATTAGTAGGTAAGTATTAAAACTTTTTTGACTTATGTGAAAATTTATTATTTCCTAGACAATGATATGCTTTTTAGCTGAGCTTCGTAACTTAATATGTGAATGAGAAAGATTTATTTTTATCATCCTAACATCTTTGGGTTTGTTTTTTTTTTAATTTTTAAATCATGGGGTTTAAAAGCAACCACAGTTACTTCATTTTTAATTTAGATGTCTTTAATGTGAACTTTCCTGTTAGGGTTGTATATTACAGCTTACAATGGTAGTGAAAATTTAAAGGAAAAAAGCACTTTCTTTCTTTCTTTCTTTCTTTCTTTCTTTCTTTCTTTCTTTCTTT
>JADRCD010247024.1:0-19087 GCA_019843815.1 Montemys delectorum | reverse complement strand
TCTTTATTTACCAATCAGAACCAACTGAGGGCAGGGTCCCTGAGTGTCTTGAGAGTGGACACTCGTGTGAGCAATTTTGGGGACCCAAATTAACATTAAAAACACCAGCCACTACACAGGAATATATGGGCTGTATGGAAATATTATGTGTATGGAAATATTATGTGATTTTGTATAAGGAATTTAAATATCTGCTGATTTTTGGTATCCATGATTTAGAAAGTCCTTGGACCAATCTTCCTTGATACTGGTAAACCATGGTATTGCGTATGCATGTGCTTCAAGGACTTCAACTTCTCTACCAGAAGGGGCAAAGCCAATCTTATTCAGGCATCAACTTCAGCTCTACCAATGACACTTGCCTTCAAGGCAGAGGGTAGAAAGGTAGAATGGACTATGATCGTCTCTTTCACTAAGGACACATTTTGAAAGCCACACCCAGCAGACCTTTTCTTAAGTTACATGGGCTACAACTTGGTTCATGGTTTCTGCCTCAGATGCTACCGTCCAAATGCGGTCTACCTTGGCTGACATTCCATTCGCAAGGCAACTGGGGGGGGGGGTAAGACTCTCTGTGTTTTCCTTTCCCATCAGCCAGGATTAAGATTGTCATCATAATTAGGTGATGGAGGGAGAGTGAAAAGAAGACAAGCAGAAACAGATGTGTACTCCATAAGGACATTAATAGTGTTTTGCTAAATTAAAGTATGATTATATAGTCATTATGCACAAGATTTTAATGGATTTTTAAATGCTCATAGCCCAGAAGCATTCTGGGAAGTAAACAAAACATTAATTGTGCTCCCCCCCCCCCAAGAAATATACAGCCTGTGAGAGAAAACAGTCATTTTGCTAAAATAATTTTAAGGACAAATGAATACTACTTAATGAAATGTAGCCATAGTTTCAGAAGAAATTGGTATGTTTTGTATACATAATTTGGAACTGGTAAGATTTAAATGATGTATACACAGGTAACATTGAAAATCATGACTTAGGTAAGGTCCAAATAGAGCGTCCTTGCCTTGGTAGGATTGATTTTATCTTGTGTGGACTTTTAGAATAGTCCTTGGGTGAGAGATAATCTGACTGGGCAAACACAGAGGATACCTCCATATTGTGGGCCTGTTTCCCCTGGGTCTGCTCAAGCATCCATCTAGCCAGTAAGCATGTACTATTCCTGGCAGAATGTGTGTTACCAGCAGCCTGGTTGGGACTCAGCCAACAGAAGAGCCATTTTCCAACCTTAGACACAAGACACTATCAATCAGTCAAGACAGTCTACATTCCCCTGCTTTCTTTGCCAGATTTAGAGCAAGAGAGGGGACACAGAAAGAGGCCGCTGAAAGTGTAATGAAATGAGAAGACAGGAGCTGGGGATGTCATGGTGTGGCATAGTAACCATGTGATGATGGTCAGAAAGCTTGACAGAAGCAGAGCAAAGCACTTACCACCCCACCAGCGGGACCTAGCAGGTTTAATGTTTTCTTATTTAATAATTACCGAATTAAACCACCACGCTGCAATTATGCCTCCAGTCCCTGCTTGTTAGTCACAGTCCAAGGCTTCTGGCTACTCATCAAGGACGGATTCAATGTGACTGCATACATCGTTACACTCCTCTCACCCGTCAAACTAATCAGTGCAAGTAGTAAATGCACCAAATCACGTTTCTTCCATGATTCAATAACGTGAGCATCTTCTATAGATGCACAGTGCAGGTTGGTGAGTCAGAGGAAAGCCTTGAAGGGGGAAGAAGGGAGTGGGAAGCTCACGGTGGTGGAAATGAGATCCTAGTCTCCATTCTAACACATCTGAGGCACCAGAAGGGTTCTTTTTTTTTTTTTTTTAAAGATTTATTTATTTCATGTATTTATTTCATGTACACACTGTAGCTGTACAGATACTTATGATCCTTTATCTGGTTGTTGGGAATTGACTTTTTTTTAGTACCCCACTCACTCTGGTAGACCCCATTCACTCTGGTAGACCCCGCTCGCTCTGGCCCAAAGATTTACTGATTATTATAAGTAAGTACACTGTAGCTGTCTTCAGACGCACCAGAAGAGGGCATCAGATCTCATTACGGGTGGTTGTGAGCCACCATATGGTTACTGGGATTTGAACTCAGGACCTTCAGAAGAGCAGTTGGTTCTCTTACCAGCTGAGCCATCTCACCAGCCCCACTGGAAAGGTTCTTAACTTCTGTCTTAGTTAGGGTTTTACTGCTGTGAACAGACACCATGACCAAGGCAACTCTATAAAAAAAAAAAAACCACTTAATTGGGGTTGGCTTACAGGTTCAGAGGTTCAGTCCATTATCCTCAGCGCAGGAAGCATGGCAGCATCCAGGCAGACATGGGACTAGCAGAGCTGAGAGTTCTACATCTTCATCCAAAGGCAGGCAGGAGAGGACCGACTTCCAGGCTGCTAGGATGAGGGTCTTAAAGCCCACACCCACAGTGACACACCCACTCCAACAAGGCCATACCTCCTAATAGTGCCATTCCCTGGGCCAAGCAAGCTCAAAAAACCACTGCTTCTGATCTTCAGCTCCTCCTCTGTCAAATAAAGATGTGATTTCAAATGTCTCTTAGAACTCTACTTTAAAAAAATTATGACATATTACTAGACATTCTGGATTTTTGAGAAGGCATCAATAGATAAAGTATTTCACTTTTAATCACAAGGACCTGAATTTAGACCCTAGGAAACACATAAAGAAAAGATGGGTGCTGGCACTTGATTGTTATCTCAGAGCTGAGGAGGCAGAGACAGGCAGCTCTAACTCGCTGGCTAACCAGTCTTGCCTAATAGATGAGACAAGCTTCATGACAATGAGAGACCTTGCACAAAAGAGGCATATGGCACCCAAGAAACAACATTGAAGATTGTCCTCCAGCTTGTACACACACACACACACACACACACACACACACACACACACACACACACGCACGCACATGCACACACACACATCCTACATGCACATGAACATTTCACAGAACAGTTTTTTTTAAAACTTTTTATTTATTCTTTGTGAATTCCACATCATGCACCCCCATCCCACTCATCTTCCTCCATATCTGTTCTTGCCCTTGCCACATCCCTCCCATAAGAAAACAAATAACATCTCACCGTGGAAGCTGCAGTGTGTCACGGTGTGTCACACAGTGTACCGCACAGCTTTACTTGCAAATATTTATTGTAATGAGTAATTGGTCTGGTTTGAGGCTTCTGGCTTCTGCCACACCTATCAATACTGGATCCTCACTGGGACTTCCCTGATATATCCTGTTGTTGCCTAGTGTCATGGAGATCCTGCAGCTTTGGATCTGCAAGACTGGCCCCTTCACATGCTCCAGCAGTTTATGAGGGGGTAGATGTCAACTCAAAGCCCTGGATCTGCGCCTGAGTGGTAGATGAATTTTTCAGCCCATCTGCTCTCCTGCACCTATACCACCAGCACCAGCTCTCCCACTTTGTCCAGGCAAGGGATGGGATCATATTTTTATCTGCAACTGGCAAGGGGCAGGTATGGCTCTCACTAGGGCCAGCTATCCAACTGCCTGGGCAAAAGGTGGGGCTAGCTCTCCAGAATGTAGCAATCTGTGAGTGACAGGGTGAGCTTTCAAGCTCTCACACCCTTGGAGCTGGCTGTACTGCACCAGCTCTATTGTGTTACCCATCTGAGGTGCAGTAAGTGTGTATGTGCACATGTACATGCGTGTGTGCGTGTGCTGCAGCTGGTGAGGGGCAGAGCCATCTCTGTGTAGTCCTCAGACATTAGCAGGATCTGAAGTTGCAGTCCAGGCCTGAGGTTGCAGCCCAGACCAGAGATATCTGCATAACCTTTGGTGGTAACATACACATGATCATTGACACAGACCCCTGTTGCTGCCAGGCCATAAACCCCGACATGTCCCTTGAAAGCAGTCACCACCATCACTCATATCAGGCTGTATCTCACCACCCTTGCATTTCCAGTTCTGTCGCCTTCATAGTGTACAGACCATTCTGCTTCTCTTTCTCTCCCGTCTCTCGTGGTAGTGGTACATGGGCCTCTGGTGTCTTCTTCTCATCTTCCCAGAATATTTACTTTTTTTCCTAAATAAAATTTTGGATGCTTTTGAGTCTGTGGTATCAGAGATTCACTTGAAATTCCAGCACTCAGGAGGCCAATGCAAGCAGATCTCTGAGTTCAAGGCTAGCCTGTTCTACAAGACAAGTTCCAGGATGGCCAGAGATGTTACACAAAGGAACCCTCAAAAAACAAACAAACAAAACAAAACAAAAACCAAACCAAATAACAACTCACTTTTTAGTATTGGCTAAAGTTAAAAAGGGGTATTTATTAGAAACAGAGAACAAGGATGAGCCAAACCCAAGTCTCCACACAGATAGCCTAGGTCTAGTGTCTTGGTATAATTTCAACTAAAAATAGTAGCCACGTTGGTCGAAGTGGAGGGATACTACTGAGATCCTCTGTGGATAGCAGCAAAGAAGTAACACTGAGAATGTCTAGCAGCTGAGAAGGGTAGCAATGCCTGAGAACCAACACCAGCCATATGCCATGCACTGATCCAAAGCTGGGCCAAGGCATTCTGGCTGGATATCAGCCTAGCATGGGGGAAAATAGGATCAGCTCCCAGAAAATACAAAACAACTGCAAACTGGGCAGTAATTCCAAGAGTGGTTCATTATAGAGATTCACAAACAAAAAATATTCAAATGGTTTAAGAGCAAAAAGCACTGTTCCAGGGAACTGGTTAGTGACTTATGGTGATTGTGTCCCGTTCTGGCTTCTCTTTGCACGTTAGAGAGGAGTGTGGGAGGACAGGAGACTGCTCATGTCTGCTAGAGCTGCTAGTGCCCATCAGTGACTAAGAGAAAGGATACTCTACTATTAGGCCCGGAAGCCTGAACAGCAAGTCTGAACTTCTTGCCTTCCGCTCCCCCCAGACTGAGGCTGCTGATGTGGCCACAGACAGTCTGTGGTTGCCTTTAGCAGGTCGCCTCTCCTAACATCCAGTTTAAGAGAAGATAAGGGTTCTTATTTGTTGGTGTTGTAAGCTCATAAGCACGGGGTGTTTACAAAGCGCCCTGCACCACCACCACCAAAATTACTGTAATTAGCTCATTGTAGTTTTATACTACGATAACCTATGACTAATGGTAGAACATTAGGACTATACTTTGGCTCACATCAATAAGCAACAGTCATTCACTTGAGTATTTATTAAGGACAGTTTTAAAAATACTTATAATTATAGAAAAGGGAACTGGGTTCTGGAAATGCCATTATGAGCATCCAGCTTTCTTATCTGCTTCCTTTTTTCTTTCTTTACCACTCCTCTTGTCAGGGTTGTGGGCCTGCGCATACACACACACTTAAGGCCTGTATCACCTTTCTTACATCTGCTAACCCTGTATATTAGTTGCCTTTTTTGTTTCGAGGATGAAACAGTGATCAAACCCAACTGGATTGATTTCAGCTTACAGTCGCAGTCCATCATTAAGTGTAGTCAAGAGAACTCAAAGCCAGAACATGGAGGCAGGAACTGACACAGAGACGGTAGAGGAAAGTTGCTCACTGGCTTGCTCCTTCAGGCTTACTCACTTTGATTACTTCTGCAACTCAGGACCACCTCACCAGGGACAGCACTGCCCACAATGATTGCTTCCACGTCAATAATCAACCATGAAAACCAATTTCAGGGGAGAGGGGCTGTTCTCAATTACGGCTCTCTTTTTTTTTTTTTCACAGATGACTCCAGCTTGTGTCAAGTTGACAAAAACAGTAAAACTATCAACACATGGTGGAAGGACAGATTACACCTTTCTCTTCGTTATGTGGTCTATTTGATTCCTGAAGCCTTCGGCATTCCACCTCGAGGACTGACTGCAGTTAATGAAGTTCTCGGTCATCTTATCTTGTTCCAAAGACCACTTTCCCCAAGAGCTTCCTGCTAGCGTTTCTCATTGCTATTGCCAACATTCTTAACCTTGGTCAAAATCCCCAGACTGTCTAGTGATTCGTAGAACATCGTCAGGTACATTGAGGAGAAAGAACAAAATTGGATCGATATACCTGCAGTGACTGCTAAAGTCCTTCCTGGATGTCTTTGGAGCTGGAGGATCCCAAGTTAATGAGAAGGCTGATACAGGAACTTATCTGGGAGGGAGAATAAAAGAGAAAAGTTTTGTTTAAACTATCAAGAACATTCCCTTGTTGTTTGTATGTTTGTTTGTTTTTCAAGACAGGGTTCCTTTGCCTAGCCCTGGCTCTTCTGGAACTTGCTCTTTAGAGCAGATGGGCCTCAAACTCAGAGATCCGCCTGCCTCTGCCTCCTGGGTGCTGGGACCAAAGGCTTGCATCACCGCTGCCTGGATTAAAAACATTCCAAATTCTTAAAGTTCAATGTGACACTTTAAAAAAAAAATGACTGATCAGTTATGCCAGCATACCCTGCTAAGGACCCAGATTCTATTTTTCTTTCTCTCCCCCCAGCCCATGGTGGGGTTTTTTTGTTTTGTTTTGTTTTGTTTTTGTCAAATTGGCACTCTTCTAGGTCGCCTGCAAAGAGGGAATGACAATTGAAGAACTTCCTCCATCAAGTTGGCCTCTGGCCAAGTTTTCGAGGCTTTTTCTTGATTGGTAATTGATGGAGAAGGGCTCATCCTACCCATCAGGGTGGTGCCACCCTTGAGCAGGTGGCCCCGGGTTGTATACAAAAGGTAGCAGAGCAAGCTAGAGGAAGCAAATCAAATAAGTAGCATTCCTCCATGCTCTCTTCTTCTGTCCTGCCTCCAGGTTCCTGCCTTGAATTCCTGCAGGAGCTTCTAAGGGTTCAAGAGTAAATGTCCACGCACTCCCAAACCAAGTGGATTCCCAATAGTGTGCTAAGCATTGGTGCCGTGAGGTTTATTCTCTCAACAAATGTTTCTTGAGCACGCACTGTGTGCTACAGGTAAGATAGTAAGGACGATGTATACACACCTCCTTTATCTGTAGATGCTTAGAGCCCAGGGGAAAAGCTAAAGAAATGAAAAGGGAAATGTTAAACAATACATAAGAGCCACAAGAAAGGTCGCTTCAATCTCTTATGGCTCATTTAACTGAATGTCATCCTTGACCAAGGCCACAACGTAGCTAACATCTTTGTCCCTAGAGCATACAAATATCCCCCCCCAGAAGATCCCAATTCATCCATTCCTATGCTGAGATCTATTCTGAGAGGCCTTCCAGATGGCCACATGGGCAGGCCATTTCTAGCTGTTGGCTTGCTACTGGCTCACCCCTCTGCAGTTAAAACAGACTCAATAAACATGTGCTGAATCAAACTGGTCATTGTTGCTTTGATTTTTTTTTTCCTTTTTAGATGATTAACACCCAGAAGCCTGGCCAGAATCAAGTATGAATAATGCAATTGTTGCTGAACTTTTTCAAACTGGACATTTTCTCAGTCCTATCATATTTAAGTTAACAGAGCCAAGATAAGCCTGCTCAAGATAGGTTGCAACTTAGGAGCCATGGACAGAACACACTGTTCTTTCGGGGGTTTCCGACCCACAGCGTTTAGCAGAGGGGCAGAGGGTGGCCCATGTCTTATCAGATGCACTTCCATGATGGATTACTGAATGAGGTAAGCCATAGGGGAGCCAGGTACTTCCCCAGGGCTGTCAACACCCCATTGGAGACAGAGGTGGTATGTGGTAAAGTCCAGAGAGCCAAGTGTCATTTTTTTTCTACTGTGGATAAAATCATGTGACTTTTCTCCTCGAGTCCTAAATCTGACAACCTTTTCTGAAAAGTCTTTTAGAACATAACCTGTGTTGAACTGGAGCTGGGAAGAGTGGGGGAAAAAATGTTTTTTTTTTGCATCCTTTTGCTCTCAGTCTCACTGAAGGCTTTCTCATTGTTCAAGGGCTAGGACATTGCCCACGTTCTTCCCAGAACACAATGACTAAGAACCAGGAGCAAAGAAAATGGAAAAGAAAAAAATTTCCAGGAACTTTAAAAGCTTTAGAGGGAGCTGGAGGGCATTGTCAGGACCCTTAAGGGCTGCCCACCAGGGCCATTCACCATACGGCTGGCTAGTTGTAACTTTCTGCAGAAATATAAAGACAAAGCCCTCCCTTTCACATGCATACTTTTCTTCATCATTATATTACCATGATCCAATTACACTGTGCGTTTCCTAAATTTAGGGTTTGTTTACAAACAAGTGTTAAAATTAGCACCCCCCCCCACACACACACACAATGTCGAAATTTAGGAAACCATATTATTTTGTTAACAATATAAAGAAGTTTCTGGCTGGTCATTTTTACCATGTGTGTCTTTACAGCTTGTCGTCCTGATACAAGCGCACCAGGAACTAGTTCTGATCAGAAACAAGGCTTCCCAGCTCCAGGTGAGCCCAGGGTTCCTGAGAACCCAAAGGCAATGTCTCTTTCTTGTCTCTATTGTCTACACAAATCAATCTGCTCCCAGGAATTGTCTGTCGCTCAAGTTTGTTTTGTTTTCCAGTGCTGTGTATGGAACCTGGGGCAGTGTTCATGTAGGCTGGCATGTGACCACACGACCAGTTATTGGTCCTTTGAGGCTGGATCTCATTGTGAACTCACTGTGTTGCACAGGCTGGACTGAAAGTTGGGATTACAGCTGCCTGGCACATGCCTGGCTTGAAATTGTTAATTCTTTGTTATTATGAAATAGAAAGAGGGCTCGGAGAGATGGCTCATCCATCAAGAGACTTTCTATTCTTGCAGGAGACCCAGATTCCCAGAATCCACATCTGTTTGGCTCACAACTGCCTGTAACTCCAGGAAATTCATCTTAGACTGCTTTCCTCAGGCACCAGCATGCATATGGTACACATGCATTCATGCAGGCATATATATGTATATATGTATATATATAGTTCATAAAATAAAAATAAACATATTTTTAAGAAGAAAAGGAATGACCAACTTTAGATTAAAATAAAGTGAGCTCTCATGAGTCCTGACCATTCCACTGTGAAATGAGATAAAATAGACATACAATAAAAAAAATCATTATTCTTTCTTTCTTTCTTTTTTTTTTTTTTTTTTTTTGTTTTTCGATACAAGGTTTCTCTGTGTAGCCTTGTCTGTCCTGGAACTCACTCTGAACTCAGAAATCTGCCTGCCTCTGCCTTCCAAGTGCTGGGATTAAAGGCATGTACCACCACTACCCGGTTCATTATTCTTTTTAAACTTAGTCTACTTTACCCACAGTTTTGGTTTTCATATCTTTTTTATTCTGTATGTACAGCAGGTGAAATTAGTTTCCGGGTTGCTTTCTCCAACTGGCTAGCTGCAAGGGATTCAAAGAGGAAAAAACAGAATGAAGGACTCCCCCTCACCCCATGTTAGTGTCAAGAATGGATAGATCTGATTTCAGGTTTTGTTTTTTAATGTTAATCTTCAAGTTTCCCTGAGTTCCTCCCACGTGGTCCACTGTAATAATACATCTTTTCTTCCAGCAGAAGATACAAATGATGTTTTCATTCAAACCTCTGCTTTTTATCTGCTTTTATCAAGCCCTCAGTATGTCTTAGGCAGAGTGCTAAGTGTGTGCTGCGTGTCTTTCATTTAATTCTAGAAATAATTACATCAAGTGGGTAGGATGATTGTTTCCATGTTACACATAAAGGCTCTGGCTCACAGAGAGCTTAGATTACTGACCCCAGGCTCTGAGAAACCCTAATGCATATCAGACTCAGCACAGGCTAACATCCAAGCTCATGCTTTTAATCAGTACACAAAGCGCCTACCCTTTTCTTCACTAAGACAATGAAAAATGAATGGCTCTCAGTCCTCCCAGGAGCTGAGAAAACAATGGTAACCGAAGCTTTTGAAAAATTCTATTGATTGTGTGCATTGTGACAAATGGGTCTTGTAAGAAGAATTCTTTGGGTCTAGACCAGTGTGAGCCAGTATATGGACCAGAACTACAATTAACAGTTTATCTTGTGCTGCGGTGAGGTCAGCAGCACCAGCCCACAGTCGGGCAAATGTACCAAGGCTGACGATATGATGCTCTCACGTGCTCTTTGAGCACCTTGGGAAAGCGATCATCTAAGCAAGCACAAGGTAGGAATTTTATTGGAAACAGTGTGCCAGTTTGGTTTGTTTACAATACAAGATAGGTCAAATTATTTTGTCAGGCTTTGGAACAAATAGTTCCTAAACCTGCAAATGACTCCTTTGCGGTGATGCTCTTATGGAGGCTTTTAATGGCAATCTGAAAGGAAGAAGATGGTGTCTGGCAGAACGACGACAGCTTCAGCACTTTGCTCTTCCTACTCGGTGCGCACTGCCTGTTCAGGTCCTAGGAACATCTCCGATGAACGTGCACGGTATTGTCTGGTGGGAATGTCACATACAGAGACATCTACTGGGCTGTGAATTTCCATATAAGGGTCATCCAGAATGTCCCAGCAGAGGAGGACCCAAAAGACTTTTATTATGATACAAGAATGGAAAGGTCACTGTAGGCCTGTTTTCCCCAGAGTTATAAAAAAATAAATAAATAAGTAAAACAATTTTTCTTGCCCATACTAGCCTATCACCTCATGGTTAAAAAAAATAGAATCTATTCTTTTGAAGATGCAGTGCTTTTTATGTATTCTTTTATGTATTCTTTTAATGAGCATTATTAATTCTATATAATAATAGGTTTCATGAGTACATTTTCACACCTGGATGTAATGTATTTTGACTGTATTCACCACTAGCCCTCACCACTCCCTTTTGTCCCCTTCTTACTCTGGTTGACCCCAGTTCTCTTCCCAACTCACTGTCCCTCGATTTTTGGGTTTTGTTTTGTTCTTCTGTGGCCTGATTAGCTTCCTTAGGGGTGATTGTAAGAATATAGGTAGCTTTCCAGAGATATCGCCACTGAAGAAAATATCTCTTGCTCCCCATCAGCCATTAACTGCTTTTAAATCCTCAGGGAGGATAAGGCTCCATGAACCACACCCCTTCCATGACAGGATGCCGAAGTGTAGACTCTAAGGTAGACCTTGTCCCTGAAATCACAGTTGTGAGTTCAGGAGTGCAGCAGCCACACCATGCCAAAAAATCATGATACACCTCACTCCTCCCTTTGTCCACATTCTTTCTGTTCCTTCTATGATATTCCTTGCATCTTAAAAAAATGGTATTATTGTCTCATTTGTGGCTGAGTATTCAATACTCCCTTAGTCTTAGTACTTTGTCCGGTTATGAGTCTCTTTGACCAGCTAGACCACTGGAGGTGGGAAGAGGAATGTTTAACCAAAACTGGCAGCAGCACTGGTTCATGGACATATATACATAGTTATTTAGAAGGGAATATTATGGGTACACCATGTCTACTTAGCAAAACAATGGTAGGAGTTTCCCCTCTAGTATGTCTACTTAGCAAAACAACTAGGGCCTATGGCCTGCTTAGCTATAGGCTTTGATTGGACCAGATATGAATCCTGTGGAGTACCATCCAAATACGAGCAGAAAGTGGTTGACTGCATCCTTTTGACACTGTGAAGTACAGCTAGCAGACACCAAGAGATTTTTAAGAGATATGAATGAATGATGAGAAAACATTGCTACTTATCTAGTGGTTCTGGGAAGGCCAGATACCAATGCCTGGGTGTTATACCAGTATTAAGTCACTGAGTAATTTACTTTAGGCTACCTACTCTGAGACCAAGACTCTCCACTTTCTTTCAGAATGCCTGGGCAAAGCAGCTGGTGCTGGCCATGCCTCTTACCATCACTGTCTTAGTTTCTATTCCTGCACAAACATCATGACCAAGAAACAAGTTGGGGAGGAAAGGGTTTATTCAGTTTACACTTCCACACAGCTGTTCATCACCAAAGGAAGTCAGGACTGGAACTCAGGCAGGTCAGGAAACAGGAGGTGATGCAGAGGCCATGGAGGGATGTTCCTTACTGGCTTGCTTTCCCTAGCTTGCTCAGCTTGCCTTCTCATAGACCCCAGGACTACCAGCCCAGGGATGGCATCACCCACAATGGGCCCTCCCACCCTTGATCACTAATTGAGAAAATGTCCTACAGCTGGGTCTCATGGGAGCATTTCCTCAAGGGAGGCTCCTTTCTCTGTGGTAACTCCAGCTTGTGTTAAGGTGACACACAAAACCAGCCAGTACAATCACCATCACCATCACCATCACCATCACCAGCACCAGCACCAGCACCAGCACCAGCTCCAGCACCAGCACCAGCACCAGCACCAACACCAGCACCAGCATCATCACAGGCCTTGGTGTAATATGCTTCCAACAGTCCCCGACACCAGATCTGCCAACAGCATCATCAAGGTCACACACTACAACTACCCAGTGCCTGTCTGAGATAGTGAGAACATGCCCACATACCCAGCCACCAGGGTACAAGCCTGAAATGCTTGAAAAACCTTTGAACACTCCTTCAGATGGAAGAGGTCCCCTCTCCTATGCTCCCCAATAAAAACAAGAAGGAGACCATTGCCTTAAGACAGTTCTTTGGCATACATATGGCTTTACCATTTATTAAAGACTAAGGTGACGGCACCCTAGTGAGAGGCATGCGCTTGTTTCTTTTTCAGACTTAAACTGGCTGAATATTTTGGACTCAGATCTTCATCTTCAGTTTTTCAGGGTTGATCCACACAGCTTTACACGAACGCACAGCCCAACATGGTAGAAGCATGTTTAAGGGGTATGTCAGAAACTGTTGGAAATTGGAGCACGAGCTTGAAGAGCTAAGGCTGCCGTGAAGTGGCCCTACACATCAGAGGCTGGACTCACCAGAGACGCCTCGGCTTCCTTACGCATTGGACATGTTGATTTACATCTTGGCTGTTGCACACTCGAAAACTTTGGGCTGTTGTGAGAGTTTTTGCAGCCCCACCTTCGGTTCCTTAGCACAGGATTGCAACCCACAGTGTTAGGATCTGAGGAATTAGTCTTCTCATAGGATTCCATTTGAGATAATGGAGCTCTCCCAGCAGTAGAAGATGCACTTCATGTACTCTATTGTTGATGATGTAGCTCACACCAGTTGAGCTGAACCTGCAGGTAGTTTTAATGTTGTTTCTAGTTTAGGTCTGAGTAGAAATATGTGTTGGGGGTGGAGGGTGGCAGGAGTCCCTTCCTCTTATAGCATCACTTTACAGCTGAAGCCTCTGGCTAAAATAAAATTAAAAAAAAAAAAAACTTGCTAATACGGAAGGGCACAGCTTCCCAGATTACAAGAGCAGCCTGGACATCTTTGGGCTGAAGCACAAGCTAAGGCAGCAGGGCGTCACAGTGCCTCCTGAGCTTTTGCACCCCTGCCTTTGCATATCTGGTAACTGTCCTGTGGGGAAAGCTTTGACACTGAGACAGGTTCCAGGACTCTCCTCCGGGTCCAAATCTGCTTCTACCTGCCACATAACATCCCAGATTCCGAACGTCTTCATTCATAGAGTGAACATAATCCCACTGTATGAACGGTTCATTTTGCTTCCAGGTATTTTGCTGACGATACATCAAATAACAGATTTTTTTTTTTTTTTAAATATTGGGAATGGTGAAAACATGGTTAGATTCTTCCCTGAAACAGGGTGGGTTTAAATGAAAAGAGCCCAAACTCAGTCCAAACCTGTCTCACAACAGTAGCAAAGATGGGCCTCCTTCCTACAGGTGAGGTGATACAGGTCGCCTTCTCTGGGTCTGACCTTTCCATTCCCTTTCTTCCCTTTTCAGCAGCAAAGCCAATTCGATTTGTTAACTGATCGTCCTGCTTCCTAAATAGATTAAAAAGAAAATCATGATGCATACAGGGTGCATTGTGGGTGAAGAACAACTCCAGTCACCGTGGGTGGACTTAGTGGATGGAGGTTACATGGGGGAGGGGGGGTGAGCAAAGGGGTCTGCTTGGCACAGCATAATGTGTCCAGAGACATGTACGATGCACTCACACACGCAACCACAGCAAAAATATGAGTCTTGCCCTGGGGTGTGCTTTCATGGGGCGCACAGCGTGGTTTCGTGGGCATTATACTGAGTTCACCCTAGAGCAATGAGCGAAACGAAGGTCAAGATTGGAAATGGCAGATGAAGTTTGTTATTCTTCCCTCCTCTCCCCCCCCCCCCCCCCCATCCCAAAGGGATTTAGGAAATGTTTTTGGGAAAGAACACAGAGTGCAAACCGCATCCCTGGCTGTCGCAAACCCCCAAGGGGTTTGCAGTTAAAAGAGGCTGGGGGTGGGTGCGAGGGTCTAAAGGTGGGTGGAAGGGTGGAAGGAAGCGGCGTCAGTCAACTTCCTCGGCTGCGGTGGCTGAAGCAGTGTAGAGTGCGCACCCGGCTGGGCAGCCCTCCCCTGGGCCGGGAAAGGGCGGAGCTGGGCGTCGCCGTCCGGGTTGATCCCTCCTCCCGGCCGCTCTCGGGTGCAGAGCCTCGGCAGTCGGGGCGGCTCGGAAGGAGCTCTCCCGGAGCCGGAGTCGGGAGTGGGGCTGGCGGAGCTGGGCTGCAGGAGCTCGGCCGCGCTTGGTGTTCGTAAGTCTCGGTTGTAGGGGTGGGGGGCGGGCAGGGTGCGGGTCTCCACTGAGATGCTGGGGAGCCTCAGCCAGAGCCGGGAGGCGGGGATGTCAGGACCTCGCCGTAGAGAAGCGCCTGACCCGACCTACAGGGAGGATGCAGACCCGCATTGCCAGGTGCCCCAAACGTAAGGGCCCGGGCTGGGGACTCGATGTTAGAGTTTTATTATCGGTTTTTAGAATGCAGAGCAGACACTCCGGACTGTGGAGTTGGAGAGCTGCAGAACCCTGAAGGGCTGGGGCTAGGGAATCCGGACTGCGATGGTGAGGAGCTTGGGGAGTGGGGGTTTGGAGTTGATGTCATGACCGTGAATTGTGGGTGTCTGAGCCCAGAGAACAGGAGAGGAAGGATGCAAAGGAGGGGTAGCCCTGTGCGCATTCTTGGGGCGCCCTCCACAGGGCAGAGGGGAACGGAATCCCGGAGGGGAATGCCGAGCAGAGGAAGAACAGGGCGGAAGGGGGTGCCCGAGAGGGGAACCCCCGGAAAGAGTAAGGTGAGAGAGGGATGAGCTCCTCCTTAAGGAAGATGGAACGGGATTCTCCATGGAGACACCGCAGAGAGTTGTGCTGAAAGCTGTAGGTTGCTGATTTAGGGGCTATGGTGGACCGAGAAATGGGAAAGCACAAAGGGTCGGAGGTGGCCGGCGGGACAGTGCTGAGAGGATCTCAGCCATGAAACACCTCAAGAGGGTATTTATCCCCTTGAGAGCAGATTGAGGAACCCTAGACAGGACAAGTGGGGACCCAGCGTTCGCGAATCCAGGAGTGTTGGGGACCTATGGAAGGGTGATCAGTTGTCAGGAGCAGGAGGCAGCCAACTGTCTCAACTCTTTGAGTAGTTGTAGGTACCCAGTGATACTAGAAAGACCCTTGGTCCCGGTGAGCACTTTGTCTTGCTTACGTTGCACCTCATATTTCTGACCTGGGTTAGAAATGGCTTTCTTTTTGGGGGTGCGACGAGAAGAGACTATGGTGAAACGAATAGTCACAGAGTGAGATTTCCGATACACATGGAGTATCTACCTTGTCTGCTTTGTGCAGAGCTCATGATGTAGGTGTGTGTAGCGTTATCATTTATAGGCACTATTTGTTCTTGTCCAGTGGAGAGACAGCTTCTGAGGGAGGTCAACAAGCACACAGAATTCCACAGGCAAACTTCAGCGTTCGAGTGTCCCGTAGTCCGTTTATACTAGTGAAGGTTCGGTCTCCCGCAGCTAGTAGGAAGTTACCTTTACAGAAGGCACTATCTACAATTCCCCTGTGAAGGTTATTCATGATGTGCTCCCATGTCTGGGCTGTCCCAGCCTTGGACTGGTCCATCCTTGACATCTCAGAGGCTAGGAGTCTACGTGCATATCTAAAAACATGACCTAAGCATGCCCTGTTCTCTTTTGTTTATCTTGGGTGTACAAGTCGTTTCATTTAGTTAAAGTAATGTTGAACATCTTGTTGACCTGCCATATATCGCTGATTATTTGTGGTGAGTAGTTTATTTGGGTGTGAAAACAGATTCATGGTTTTTCTCTGTGATTTCTTTGCGGCGGAAGGTACTTGGGTTTGGGAAAGAATATCTTTCCTTCTAGGCTGTGAGGACAGGTTCATCCTCTGGCACACACTGAGGTGGCCACTCCCGAAGAAAGCTGAGGGTTTTTTGTTTTGATTTGGTTTGGTTTTTAACTTTGTTTTTTATTTTTTGGACAAGGTCTCATGTAGCCCAGTTTTGGTCTCAAACTTAACTATGTAGCTAATCCTTCTGCCTCCATATCCCAAGTATTGGGATTAGAAGTATGTGTCAACACACTTAAAAGTTTAGAGGTTTTTTTCCTATAATGCAGGGGATTAAACACTGAGCCTAGCACATGCTAAGCGAGTACTCTAACTCTGACTACAGCCCCAACCCCCTAGAGCCATTTGGAAGCTAACATTTGGTGGGTGTGTTTTTTGTTTTGTTTTGAGACAGGGTCTTTTGTGTATTTCTGGCTGGCCAGGAATTCAGGATGCAGACCAGGCCGGCCTTGGATTTATAAAAACCCACTTGCTTCTGTCGCCCTAGTACTGGGATTGTGTTCCACCCTGGGTAGCCCAGTGTGGTTTTTGTTGTTGTTGTTTTGTTTTGTTGTTGAGGATGTTAGTGTTGTTTTTTAAATTTTCTTTTGCTTTTGTTTTCATGTTTCCTTTTTCTTTCAGGAAAGGGAGAGCTTTAAGAACTATGCAAATTTACAGGAAAAGCACGTTTTCATTGCAAAACACCATATCTGAGCGGAACGCACTTTGTTGCGCAGAGCGCGTCCATAGAGCTTGTTGAACGGCCTGACCCTTGCATGAAAGATCTGCAATATCATTATTGCAAGCAATGTATTTACTCATTGTGACATAAAGCCAGCCGATGCTTTCATTTTTTTAACCCAAGCATTAAAATAAATACGTCTGTATGTATGCATTCAGATGCATATTTCTCCCCTTCAAAAGCATTCCCTTGGCAAGCTGGGTACTAAATGGAGTGATGCTGTCATTGCTGAGAATAGTCCCAGAGTGCCTGCCTTGGACCTGCCTTCAGATTCTGCAGCACATTTGCTGCTGGTCCCGGTGCCTGCAAACCTGCAGTTGGCAGAGTCCAAGGCAGAATGAGGGCAGCCTGAGCTTCTGGAGAACTGGGGTTATAACATCAAGCATGAAAACAGTGACAAGTCCCTTGAAGGTTTTAGCAATTCAAAGGAGGGCTTCCCGTAAACATGCAGCTTTTTCTTTTCTTTCTTTCTTTCTTTTTTTTTTTTTTTAAATCTCCACTTACCCAGAAGCTGCAGATTTATGACAGCAACAAACACCTGCAGATAATCAACTTAGAAGCAAGGAGGGACAGCCTAGGGAAGCCGCAGAGCAGGGCTTCTCAACCTTCCTAAGGCTGGGACCCTCCCACAGAGCTCCCAACGTTGTGACCCCAACCATAAAATCATGCCATTGCTACTACGTAACTGTAATTCTGCTGCTGTTATGACTCGTAATGTAAATATCTGATATACAGGATGTTTGATAAGTGATGCCCCCCCCCCAAGGGGTCCAGACTCACAGGTTGAGAACCACTGCTTTGGAAGTTTTTGTCTACTTGGCCCAATTGATTTGGGTTTATGAAAGGACAGATTGGCAGGACTGGGACTATATTGCAGGATAAAGCTGCTCCCCTCATGGTAGTAAGTAATTTGAGAGAGAGATGAAAGGGGTCCAGGGCCTTTTAAAGGGATTCCCCCATTAACTGTTTCCCCACCATCTCCCAATACTACAGGGCAAACATTCTAGATGGAAGCCACAGGGAGACATTTAGGTCCAAATTAGCCAGATGTAGTAGCACACGCCTTTAGCCCCATCATCAGGGAAGTGGAAACACATGTGTCTCTATTAGTTTGAGGGCAGCCTGATCTCTAGCTCTGATAGCAAGTTCAAACCAAACTACATAGGGAGGCCATCTCAACAACAACAACAGCAGCAACAACAAAACCCAAATCAATGAGAGTACTCCCTTCATTTGGGTATCTCGAGTATGTACAGAAAAAAATAGCTTAGAAATATCACTTAATTAGTATACTTTATAATGTATTAGGGCATGTGAAAAAATTCTCTTTTCGCCTTGATGCTCTTTTTACTTCGCTGGGCAGTTTTTTGCAAGCGACAAAATAAGAGACTGATTTTCTCACCCCCCCCCCCCCCCCAAGGTACCCAGAAAGCCATACTTAGGCCCAGAGATTGAGTTTTGAGTTTGATTTTTAACTTTGTCTAGAGGCAAATGGAAGAGAATGGTTTCTGACAATGCATTTAGCATTAGGATTCCAGGGCGCACAGTGAATACAGAAGCCAACAAACGGAGCATAGGTCCTCTTTCTCCTTGACTTTCACACCACCACGGCTCAACTCCGAGCTAGGCGAGTTCTTAGACATGTGGTTTCTCCTCTTTGGACCTCGGTTGCTACTATATAATTTAAATTTCCAGTGACATCTATTTTGAAATGATTAAAAATAAGAATCATAAGTGGTATGGACTGTTTGCATGTGTGAGGAGAATTAAATATGATTGGGCATAAACAATTCTGAGTTTTCTGCCTAACACAGAATACTCAGAATAAGTGCTCAGTGGAGACTGGCTATATTTGTTAGTAAAATTATTTATTAGTAGGTAAGTATTAAAACTTTTTTGACTTATGTGAAAATTTATTATTTCCTAGACAATGATATGCTTTTTAGCTGAGCTTCGTAACTTAATATGTGAATGAGAAAGATTTATTTTTATCATCCTAACATCTTTGGGTTTGTTTTTTTTTTAATTTTTAAATCATGGGGTTTAAAAGCAACCACAGTTACTTCATTTTTAATTTAGATGTCTTTAATGTGAACTTTCCTGTTAGGGTTGTATATTACAGCTTACAATGGTAGTGAAAATTTAAAGGAAAAAAGCACTTTCTTTCTTTCTTTCTTTCTTTCTTTCTTTCTTTCTTTCTTTCTTT
>JADRCD010247019.1:1201-15234 GCA_019843815.1 Montemys delectorum | reverse complement strand
AAAAAAAAACAAAAAGAAAAAGAAAAAAACAAAAACAAAAACAAAAACAAACAAACAAACAAAAAAAGACAAAACAAAAAAAGATGAAGTAGTAGACTCTGAAGTAGCTCCGCGGTACTATGCTTACCTAGCATGTGTAAGGCCTGTGTTCAGTCCCCAGTACCACAAACAGAAAACCAAAAAAGTCCAGAAGTAGACTCTAAACATAGTTACTATCAACAGTAGTAGCAGCAGCAGTCAGAGGCCCTAGGCCCTGCCCCTGTTAATATTCACTTCTTGTCAGAGAAAAGAAGCTAAAGAAGTAGAAAAATGTAGTAATTTATTAAAGAAAAGCAATAGATATGCTGTGGAGGATAGCAGAAGAAGTCCCCAGTACATATGACCTGCGGAACAGCAATGTTGAGAATGACGTACCAGCTATCTGACATGCAGGATTCCTAGTTCTCTTTAGGGATCAGTCTGCAGAAGCAACTGAGTAACCCTCCTGTTCCATCTCAGGGTCAGGCCTGTAGTTTGAGTGTGAACTGTCCCTCCCGCTTAGGCTCCATGTATTTGAGTACCGGTCCCCAGTGGGAAGAGCTGCTGAGGAATGTTCTGGAACCTCTAGGGAGTGGAGGCTTGTTGAAGTATAAGAAGGTGGGTGAGGGCTATAGCCTGACCACACTTCCTAACTGCAGATACACCAGTTGCCTCTCCTGCTGCCATTTTTGACAAGCAGCAAAGCCCAAAAAAGCTCATCCTCTCCTAAGCTGTATCTTACTAGGTGTTTGGGCACACACTAGCTACCATCAGAGCAAAGCCAGAAGGGGAAATATTTCCCTGAAAGAGATGGGTATGCAGTATCTGCAGACAGTCCTGGGGTCTAAGAGAACACACCAATCTGACAATGGTGATCACAGCGAGCAAGAAGGATCAGGGTGGGAGGAGGGGAGAGCAAGGAGAAGAAATATGTCATTTTCTCACACAGTTAAAGAAATGGCAAAGTGGAACAAGAGCTGCCGAGGAAGAGAAGAGAGACTATGGAGAAGTCACTAGCACACGCCTCAGCACTTCTCCCACTGAACTCTGTACCCAGTGGCTATCTGCGTCTTCCCTCTCCACTCAGCATTTCTGTTATTTGCTCAAGACTCTCAGGCATCCTGTCGAGATCCTTCCCAGAAGCAACCTTGTCTCTCCTTTACTGATATGCTGTGGGTCCAACCCAGGGCCCCATGCATGCCAAGCTCGTGCTGCCAACCAATGTGTTACTCACAGTCCAAGTATCTAACTTAAAATATAACTTAACTGTGACTTTCTTCTGATATTTACATCTCTTGGGGGAAAGAGAAAGGGAAAGCTGAGGGTCCTTGACTCCTGATCCTCCTGTTTCAGTCCCCCAAATTCTGGGCTTATATCATATGCCACACCCCTGGTTTATACCATTTAATACTTCTGTAGCCCACTCTACTCCAGAGGCAGAAGCCTGTACTTAAGAAGGACGTGCTGAGACGTGTTCATGGGTAGCCAAGGGGAGGGTACCGCAGCTTCAAGTGTCTCATAGTGTCAGACCTGTTTCTAAGTCAAGTTAAATATACATCACTAAAAATGTAGGCTCAGGGCGGCTGGCGAGATGGCTCAGTAGTTAAGAGCACTTGCTGCTTTTCCGGAGGTCCCAAGTTCAGTTCCAAGCACTGACCTGGTGACTCACTAGGATCCCTTACTCTAGTTTCAGGAGCTGTGCTCCCCATCTGACCTCTGCAGACACTAGGCACACAGGAGGTACATATACAAATGCGTAGGCAAAATACTCATATGCAATAATATAAATATGAACAAATATATCTAATAAAAATCTTTAAAAAATACTTAGACTCAGGGCTGGAGAGATGGCTCAGTGGTTAAGAGCACCGACTGCTCTTCCGAAGGCCCTGAGTTCAAATCCCAGAAACCACATGGTGGCTCACAACCATCCGTATTGAGATCCGATGCCCTCTTCTGGTGTGTCTGAGGACAGCTACAGTGTATTTATATATAATAATAAATTGCCAGGTATGGTGGCGAATGCTTTTAATCCCAGCACTTGGGAGGCAGAGGCAGGTGGATTTCTGAGCTCAAGGCCAGCCTGGTCTACAGAGTGAGTTCCAGGACAGCCAGGGCTACTCAGAGAAACCCTGTCTCGAAAAACCAAAAAAACCCAAAAACCAAACCAAACCAAACCAAAACAAAAAACAAAAAAACCTCAAAAAACCCAAACTAATACTTAGACTCAGGTTTGAATCAGAGCAGCCTGGCACATAGTGAGTTCAAGGCCTGCTTGTACTATATAATAAGACCCTAACTAACTAAAAAACTAGGTAAACAAATGAATAAATAATACCATTATTCTAATGGTCTAGAATTTTAAAAATTAGACTTTAGAACATACTAAATATGAATACTTTACTAAAGGATAAAATACTTAGGGCTAGAGAGATGGCTCAGTGGTTAAGAGCACTGACTGCTCTTCCATAGGTCCTGAGTTCAATTCCCAGCAACTACATGGTGGCTCACAACCATCTGTAATGGGATCTGATGTCCTCTCTTCTGGTGTGTCTGAAGACAGCTACAGTGTACTCACATACATAAAAAAGAATGAAATACTCCTATTCCAATCTAGTACTTTCAGTTAAGCTTAAAAGATGGGGGGGGGGGGGTGTTAGTTAAAACTACCAATTTTATATAAAGTCTATAGATGTTCTTATTTAGAAAAGGAACACCAGAAGATACAGGGCATAGGATCTTTCTTATTGTTGTTGGTTTATTAATTTAGTAAAAAAGGGGCTTGCTGGGCAGTAGTGGCACATGCCTTTAACCCCAGCACTTGGGAGGCAGAGGCAGGCAGATTTCTGAGTTCGCTGTGGTGTTACAGCTCCCTTCTTGGAAGGCAAGTCCCTCCTCTACCTGGAAGGAGAGACACCAGATTGGTGGAGGTGAGAGGCCAACCTGGTCTACAGAGTGAGTTCTAGGACACCCAGGGCTACACAGAGAAACCCTGTCTTGAAAAACCAAAAAAAAAAAAGGGGGGGGGGGCTGGAGAGATGGCTCAGTGGTTACGAACATTTGCTGCTCTTCCAAAGGACCCGAGTTGGATTTCCAGCACCCACACGGCTGCTCATAACCATTTCTAACTCTACCTCCAGGGAGCCTGTCCTCTTTTCTGGCCTCTGTGGCAACTAGGCATACACATGGTATACAGACATACATGCAGGCAAAAACATTTATATACAAACTAACTAATAATAAAATATGAAATAAACTTATTTGTGTGTGTATTGTATACATATGTGTGTTGGTACCCACATGTGGGTCTGAAGTGGTGGTCAGAAGACAATTTGCAGAAGTCAGTTCCCTCCACCATTTACACCCTGGGGGGGTTGAACTCATGTTGCCAGGTTTGGTGGCAAATGCCTTTACCAGATGAGCCGATCACACTGGCTTGTTAATATTTTTAAAGCTATAAACAAAACACACAGCTCACCTCTCTGACATCCACCATCCATCCTCCATCAACAAACAACAAGACGTTGTACATTTTCTCCTTCACATCAGCAGTTAGGGCATCCAAATGTCCTTTCCAAATATTATGATCCATCTGCAGAACAAACACAAGCCAGACATAATGGACCAAATCAACAAATGGTATGTGTTTAGAATATAGACAAGAACATCATTGTTGCCAGGCGGTGGTGGCGCACGCCTTTAATCCTAGCACTTGGGAGGCAGAGGCAGGCGGATTTCTGAGTTCGAGGCCAGCCTGGTATACACAGTGAGTTCTAGGACAGCCAGGGCTACACAGAGAAACCCTGTCTCAAAAAACAAAAACAAACAAAAAATACAAAACAAAACAAAAAAAACATCATTGTTACGAGCTGACTCAGCCAGCCATGTGTATAAAGAAAAACTATCAACAAAGAGGAGATAAAAGGGATGCTAAAATGTTTATTAAGTAAATGACTACTATTGTCTAAAGGCTTTCTTGCTTGCTTGCTTGCATTCTCTTATTTTGGTTTTCTGAGTCAGGGTCTCACAGGTGTAGTGCTGGCTGGCCTGGATTTCAAGATATAGAACAGGCTGGCCTTGAACTCACAGAGATCAGCCTGGCTCTGGTTCCCAAGTACTAGGATTAAAGACATGAGTCACCATGCCCAGCAGCATTTCTCAACATAAATCAGCCATGGAAAAGTCAGCACGATTCAAAGCAGAATGTGTGACATGACCATCCCATTCCAATCAGAACAGAAATGCTCAAAACTAAAGATTAAACAGGCTATCTCAGACTCGCATTTAACTTACCTCGTATTTCTTTTCTTTGTGTTCATAAGCCACTTTCTCTGTAAAAGTTGCTTGAGATAGTAATGTAGGTTTCTGTGGAGCTGAATTCAGATGTTTAAACCACTCGTTGAAGGTTTCGTGGGCTTCCTAATATGTGAAGTTAAACAAGACAAAAACCATCGTTTTACATTTTGCTTTTCTCAGACAGGGTTATTCTCTAGACCAGGTTTGTCTGGAACTTACTATGAAGCCCAGAGTGGCCTCAGATTTGTGGCAATTCTCCTGCCTCAGTTTCCTGAATGTTGGAGATTACAGAATGTTTTACATTTTACAGAACTTTTACTGCTCAAAAGTTCTAGATCTTAAGAAATAATTCTTCTGGGCTGGAGAGATGGCTCAGTGGTTAAGAACACTGACTGCTCTTCCAAAGGTCCTGAGTTCAAATCCCAGCAACCACATGGTGGCTCACACCCATCTGCATTGAGATCTGATGTACTCTTCTGGAGTGTTTGAAGACAGCTACAGTGCACTTACATATAAGAAATAAATAAATCTTAAAAAAAAAAAAAAAAAAGAATTCTTCCTCAAAAATCATAAGTAAGCAAGTGTTCTACACTGTGACAAATGGTGGCAAAGTATCTTGTGTTGTTCTGGGCATCTCCTCTTATCCAGCACGACATCACATGTCCTGCTACCAATCATTCTATGAGGCAAGTATGCTCTCTTTCCTTCTTGATTTTTGGCTTTTATAGTCAAAGACAGACTCTGTCCTCAAACTTAGCCTTTCTAGTTGGTTCACAGTAGTCACGAATGTGTTGAATGAACTTTGACTGCAAATGCCATTACTTTTACTTTTAATACAAAGGCCCCTTGCCTTTGTAAGTCTCTGACAAAAGCAGAAGAACTACGGTTAACAGTCTTAAGAAAGTAGCTGCATGGGCTAAAGAGATGGCTCAGTGGTTAAGAGCACTGACTGCTCTTCCAAAGGTCCTGAGTTCAATTCTCAGCAACCACATGGTGGCTCACAACCACCTGCAATGAGATCTGACGCCCTCTTCTGGTGCTTCTGAAGACAGCTATAGTGTACTTTATATAATAATAAAATATTTGGGCTGGAGCGAGCAGGAAGTGAGTAAGAGCAGAGTTGACCAGAGCAAAGCAAGGCTGAGACCAGAGCAAGCAGGGTTGAGTGGAGTGAGCAGAGGTCGTAAATTCAATTCCCAACAAACACATGAAGAAGGCTCACAACCATCTGTACAGCTACAGTGTACTAATATACATAAAATAAAGAAATCTTAAAAAAAAGTAGCTGCAGGTGTTACACACTCTTTTATTTGGTCAGTGATTGACACATTCACGACAATGACAAACAAGGCCCCCCATGAGTCAGCAGTAACTTTAAAGGGCCTCAGATGGACCTATCACCACCTTTGGAAAAAGTTCCCACTCCCCAGGGCTGGAAAGACAGCTTGGAGGTTCAGAGCACTTGCTGTGCTTGCAGAGGTCCTGAGTTCGGTTCCCAGCACCCATGCCAGGCAGCTCATAACTGTATGAGTCCAGCTCTGGGACATTAGATGCCTCTGGCCTCTGGAAGCACCTGCACTCACGCGAACAGACCCACTTGCAGACATACACAGTTACATAATTAAAAACAAAGAATTATACAGTTCACTTCAAGAGAGGATCAGGAACAAAGACTGTGGCTTCTTTCCCAGCTCACCAGATAGGCTCTGATACACAGATGCTCTCGGATAGCGTTATCATCCTCAGCAGGAAGAGGGCTCTCCATGCCTTGCTCCTCCCACTGATTATAGATTTCTGCGATGGAATCCTGAGGAATTTTCACAAACACTTCTTTTGCAGCTTCATGTTTCTTTAATGCTGTGAAAAAAATTCATACTAGTGGTTTGTGTTTGTTCTAGAGTTTCTCTACAGAGTCCTGGCTGGCCTTGAACTCTCCCTGGTGCTGGGATTAAGGGCATGTACCTCCACAACTGTCTTGTGCTCTGGCTGCTTCTTTTTTGTTTTGTTTTGTTTTGTTTTGTTTTTCAAGACAAGGTTTCTCTGTGTAGTCCTGGCTGTCCTGGAACTCACTCTGTAGACCAGGCTGGCCTCAAACTCAGAAATCCACTTGCCTCTGCCTCCGAAATGCTGGGATCAAAGGCATGTGCCACCACTGCACGGCTTCTGGCTGCTTCTTACACCATCAAATCACTGATTTTATTTCAGGTCACAGACTCCTTCAAAGGTCTTGGTGATCTTTCCTAACTCAGTGTGACAGGGCTACAAAGGCAGTCACTTTCCAGGACAGCCAGGGTTACACAGGGAAACCCTGTCTCGAAAACCCTCCAAAAACCCAAAAAACCAAAATAAAGGCAGTCACTTTCATAGACATCTATGTCTTCAAGAAAGAAATATTTCCCAAAGGCTGAGAGCTAATGGTATCATTTACAATACTATAATTTTATAATACTATACTTTTATAATTTATAATAATTTTCCATTACAATAATAGAAACTCATTATTAAATCAGTTTGGTTTCATAATACAAAGCCTGACAGAGAAACTGGTTCTCTTCCCTTTGGTGGAAATATTAAAAACAAAAACAAGTAGGTGGTGGCATTCTGTATGAGCAACTGGCCATGGCAGGCAGCTGACGAGGAACTGCATCTTCTCAAAGACACTGAGCCATGTCTTCTCAGGACTTAGCTGGTGATATGACGAAGCCAGAATTATTCTAGAACATCTTTTAGGAATAGAATCAGAGTGAATTTTACTCTGCTTATAGATCCAGTCAAATAGCTTTTGATCTATACAACTTAAGTTCAAGTCTCTCTGGTAATTGTGTTTGGAGAAGCACACAAAACTGCAGCCTCTCAGAGAGACAAAAAAGGAGACGTTATCCGTGTGAAAACAAAAGGAGCCTTTTACATCGAGTGTAACAAGGCTGTGACTGTCAGACTGCAAACCCAGTTGGAAGTGCCCTAACTTCATCTCTGCTACTATGATAAAATAATCGGACAAAAAGTGACACAGGGGAGAGAGGGTCTCCTTTAGCTCGGCTCCAGGTTACAGTCCATACGACAGCAGAAAGTCAAGGCAGCAAAACCTCCCAACAGTCACCCCGCACCCACAGTCAGGAGCAGAGACTGCAGCACGCTCTCTGGCCCTCAGCTTGATTTCTCTACTGCAGTACAGTTCAGGAAGCCCTGCCCAGGGAACAGGGAGCTACTTTTAAGAGCTGAACTATGTAAATGCTTCTTGATCTCTGAAGGATTACATTTGTTTTCTCTTAGTTCTTATTTCTAGGCTGTCACAAAATTCGGTATCATGGTTTATAAGATGCAGTTTTGTGAAGTTTTATTTTAGGGCATTACTAAGTAATGGATTCCCTCACTGTTCATGAAGGAAATTCACTCTGAAACTGTGACTGGCATGAGGAAGCCTTTATAGAGTGTACATGGGTAGTACTCCCGCAGAGCTTGCTCAGGTGTGTGTGCTAACACTGAGATCCAATGCTATCCCCTTCTGTGTGGGATCTCAACCTTTCACATGCACATGCAGTGTGGTCCCCTGGTACCTGTTTCTGTCTGGAGATATACAAGCAGGCTTTGCTAAAGAACTACTGACTTGGGCCAGGCGGTGGCAGCGCACACCTTTAATCCCAGCACTTGGGAGGCAGAGGCAGGTGGATTTCTGAGTTCGAGGCCAGTCTGGTCTACAGAATGAGTTCCAGGACAGCCAGGACTACACAGAGAAACCCTGTCTCAAAAAAGCCAAAAAAAAAGAACTACTGACTTGGGGCTGTGAAGTGGCTCAGTGGTTGGGAGCACTGGCTGCTCCTCTAGAGGATCCAGGTTCAATTCTCAGCACCCACAGGACAGCTCACAATTATCTGTAACTGCAGTTTCAACAAAGCATGCATGTGGTGCACATGTATATACATCAGGCAAATACCCATACACATAAAGTAAAATAATCTTAAAAAAAAAAAAAAAAAAAAAAAAAGAATTATTGACTTGAGCCCAATGTGAGCCATGTTCTGCAACAGTCGAGGAGCTAGCTGAGGGATATATCAGTAGGTAATGGTGCTCATTGCAAAGCCCAAAGACTGTTGCTCATTGCTGGGACCAACATGGTAGAGAGAGAGAAGCTGTAAGTGGTAAGGATATGTAAGTAGGCTGTCCTTTGAACTCCACACACGCATCATGGCACATGCATACTCCCCAACTCAGAACAATAAGTGACCAAAGAACAAGCACTGCCATTGTGATGGATGAAGGTCAACCCTGTGACTCTAACCATGTGGACTGAGCGTGCTGGGGATAATCAGCACAGGCCTGTAACTACCAGCTGGTCAGTGTCTACTCAATGATTTTCTCTCATGTGTATGAGTGTTCTGCCTACATGTATGTGTGCGCATCAGGTATGTACCTGGTACTCACAGGGACCAGAAGATCTTGGAACTAAAATTATGGATGGTTGTGAGCCACTGTGTGGGTGCTGAGAATTGAACTTGGTTCCTGTATAAGAGCAGCAAACTCTCTTAACTGTGAGCCATCTCCACCACCCTAGTAAATATTTACTGAATGAACAGATGGCCATTCTAAAGTCAACTCAAATGGTTTCTCTATGGATCACTGGATCAGATGGAACACAGGTGGAGGCAAGTGACTGCCCAATATCAGCTGGTCCTGAGGTGAGCTTACAGTTCTTACCAACTTCCTACCTTCCCATTCACTGAAATAAGTGAAAAGTTCTGCAAAAACAAAAGTTAGACATGTGGGGATCAGATGAGAAGCTGTAAGAGGACAGCCCACCTAAGAACTTCCTCATGATGGCGTTGCCTTGCCTCAGGGCCTCTGCTCTCTGTGCTGGGTCAAACACCAGCCAGTCGATCACATCGATCTTCAAGCGGTCCTCCTAGTCATTGAACGACGACAAAATCCATTTTACTTCAAAGATGACTGCAAATGAGTGGAGCTCATGACACACTCTAATGAAAACCATTTCCCATGTTAGGGAAAACCTCATTGGCCTGTGAATCTGGAATTAATGACTAATGTCCCACCAACCTAACTCATCTGGTATGGGATACAGGAAACAAACCAGGGCTCAAACAGGCGGCAAGCACTCCAGAACAGAGCCGCACCCCTGAGCACTCCACCAGGGAGCCACATGTGAAGCCTTCTATAATATAACTCAATAAAACCTTAAAACTGTTGCCAATTTTTGTCATTTAAAAGGCATTGAGGGTGGAGAGATGGCTCAGTAGTTAGGAGCACTGGTTGGTCTTCCAGAGGTCATGGGTTTGATTCTTAGAATTCGCATGGTGACTCACAACTGTCTGTAACTCCAGTTCGAAGGTATCCAGTGCCCTTTTCTGGTCCCCTTGGGTACCAACCATGCATAAGGTACACAGACATATATATGCATGCAAATACCAATGCACATAAAATAAATATATTAAAAAAAAATGTAAAGGCCTTTATGTTCTTTAAAAAGGCAGACAGGAGCCAGTATAAAAAGGGAAGACGTTCACAAGGAACAAGACGACAGACTCTAAGTTTCATTAAACTCTCATTCCCCACGCCCACATTACCTCAGTAGTGCCTGTGTCTAGGGATGGAGCCAGGTCATGGTGACTGAATTCACCATTATCTTTCTTCCGAATATTCTCAACTACAGTTTTTGTTATCGTAGCAACATCCAAATCTAAGGAATTTTTGGAAATAGCAAAAAACAGAGTAATTATTAATACGAATATTCTTTGAACAGTTATAAATATTTGGTAAATTTGGAGTGATTCTTTTTCACACTTTTGGTACTGATGATTGAACCAAGCTTTACAGATGTTAGATAAGTATTCTGCCACTGAGCTACATCTCCAGCCCTAAAACAATACATATTACACAGTGCCAGTGAGATGGCTCAGCGAGTGAAGTGGCTTGCCATTAAGTCAGGTGACTGGAGTTCAATTCCCAGGACCCACATAGTGGAGGGAGAGCATCCCTTCTGTGGGTCATTTTTTGATCTCCACATAGGACCATGGAACTTGAACATGTGTGCACTGCTAAAAATTTACTTTAAATAGAATACATAAATTTAAAAAACATTACATAGAATATTATAATTTAAAAATATTCTAGACTGGGTATGATGACTTATGCCTGTAATCCCAGCACTTGGTAGGTGAGGCAGGACTACTGAATCTGAGGCTAGCCTGGGCAAGTTCCAAGACAACTTAGGCTACAGAGTAAGACCTTTTCTCTAAAAAACAAAAGCAAAAATATAAGCAAAATATTTATACAAGTAAAAGTTTTTTTCATTTTCTAAAAGAATTTCATTGAGATTTTTACTCCTGTTTTTTCACCCCTCAAAGAAGACTTACTACAAGACAAATGCTAAACCCAACATGAAAATCTGCCCACAATGGCCAACCGGAGAGCTGAGACGATGGCTCAGTGGGTAACTGGCTGCTGTATCCGGAGTGTGGAACAGAATTTCTGTGGGGAGATGAAGGCAGAGGGAGGAGACTCCCCAGAAACCCCTGGGCCAGTTAGCTTGTCCCATGCAGCAGGAAAACAAGAGACCCCACTTCAAAACACAGTGGAAGATGGGGACCAATATGAGAGGCCTTCACACTTGTGTTGTGGCATGTTCATGCTATGCATGTGTGAATTCCTTCCCTTTCCTTTATGCACAAACATAATTTTTTATGTGAACAGATATAGGGGATAAATATAATAAAAGTACCTATAAATATTCATTTGAAAAATGATATAACAAAACTCATTATTTTATGCAGTATACACCTAAAAAAGCAGTAATAGATAGAATTCTTAACTGCTTACCTGCTTCCTTAGCCAGCTCTAGGCACTGGTGTCGCTGCTCAAATTCTGTAACACCTTCCAAAAATAAGGCATACTGGGCAACGGCGAGGTCTTGAGGCAAATGACAGGTATAGAATGCTATGAGGTTTGTGTGCTTCTCGCTTATGAGCAGCTACAGAACACAAAAATCAAAGTACACCAAATAAATTAGCAGTGCTTTGAGAAAGCTTGGCTTCAAAATTGCAAATATATTTAGCAAAGACTCATAGATATGTGCTTCAGATCGTAATAATTTTCTAGAAATGTATTTAGAAAAATTCCAAGATCTCTATGGAGTCAGTGGCTTCTAGAGTCCACAGTATTAAAATAGCATCATTTGGGTGCTGGAGAGCCCTTGTTGCTCTTGTAAAGGACCTGGGATTGGTCCCCAGTACCCACATGATGGTCCACAGTCATTCATTACTCCATGTGCACACTCAAGTGAGCACACACAAACACACTGCAGATACAAACATGAAGGCATAACACTTATACTTATAAAATAAAAATACATGTTAAAAAACAGTACCATTTTGATTTTTGTTTTCATTAAAATAAAAAATAAAAAAAAAACCAAGTTGGACATTCTAAAAGCTTACCTGTATATATGTCTTTAGAACTTCAATGGAAACTTCTTCCTTCATAGGAAAAACACATAATCCAGTTATTAAATCACTACTTATAAGTACAAAATACAATTTCTAATAAAAGTTTTACTTTCAAATGCATGAGGAAATTTACTATTTACACTAAGTGGTAACTACCCAAGCCAAATGCTTATGAGCGCGTGCACTGCTTCAGTTCACCTTACACAAACAAAGAACCCACCCATTCTTTTTAAACATTTATCTACTGTGTATGCAACTCATGAGGGTCAGTTCTCTCGTTCTATTATGTGGATCATGAGGCTTGGGGGCAAACATTTTTTCCCTGCTAAAAGGTCACTGGTCTCTTAGCCCGTCTCTCTGTGGGCAGGTCCTGCTTGTTTTACGGAGGAGAGAAGTTCTTATATACCCAGAATCACACAGCTTGCAGTTACTGAGTAAGGATCTGAGTTCAAGATCTTTAAGTCCAAAGCTGTAGCTCTTTACTTCCTGTCACTGTGTTTTTGTATGTATTCCTACCATAATGTTGTCAAACATTTAGAGAAAAGAAACACAGAATGGAAAAAGAAATTATTTTAATTCTCACACAGAATTTATTTTGATTCCATTAGCTTAGCTGGATACCAACGAGGACTAACTTCTTTAAATTTGGGCAAGCAGCAGCACTCTGGCCATAGACTAGAATCTACAAATCACTCCCAATGAGTTATCAATAGGAAACCATATGAGGTGACCCTGACCGTCAGAAGCCATGTAGAAAAGGCTGAGGCACACAAGTGAGTTTTCTGGAGACGGCCCACTGTTCTGCATGGCTGTGATGGGTGAGCTCTAAGAGGCCAGGGCCCTAGAGACTTCAACCCAGGATTGCTTCCTGATGCTAAGACGCCTTTTCCTGTCACTATTACAGAGCCTAGCTTTTAGCCACAGAATAACAATAGAATTAAGTTTCCAGAAGCCTTCAGTTTCTGGCCCCGAAAACAGTAAAAGAGAGTTATAAGACCAGAGATCATCAGTCTTTGTCCTTTGTCTAATGCTGTGTCCTGCCTCAGCAGTGCCTGTGCAGGCCAGGGCCGGTCCCTGGTGGTAACAGGAGGATAACCACAAGCAGGAAGAGCAGGCAAAGCTGCCCACCTTTACTTACTTTGGTCTGTAGTCCCAGGGTGCGGAAAAACAGAATAAGGTGTGTCATAAATCGGAGGAGGTGTCCAGGTAGACTGCTTCTGCTCTTGGATAGCCATTTGCTAAATTCATCCATCAAACCTACAAAGCCGTCAGAGCAAAGGTTTGACAGTAGGAAACGATCGGGAGAGAAGTGTCACCAAGGACACGCCAGCTCAATACGGTATCTGAGTCTCACTGCCAACTCCAACCACAGGACACCCGTCAACATGGTCAGACGTGAGGGGTGATGTCAGTGAAGGACTAAGATGCAGCGAGTCTGGTGTACCGTTTCAAGAATGGCTATTTCAAAGAGACAAATGAAGAACTCAGGCAAAGTAAAATCATCCTGCACCTTACCATCAATGTCTCCCAGGATAAGGAATTTCTGAACTATATGGTAATGCTCTTGATTCTCTTCCAGAACTCTCTGAAAAAAAGTGTGACATTGCCGTAAGTCTTCTGCATTCATTCTGAAGGATGTATTCATTGCTAAATGTCAATTTTTAATGGGACATATACAATGCTAGAAAGGAAAGGCTTTAGGAAGATCAAACAAAGAAAGGGAAGGACGATGCCTTTAAGATAATATATATTCATGGCACACAAACCCAGAACTGAACAATATCTCCCATAAGACAACCTAATCTTAGGAAGTGTAATTCTACTTATTATCTCTTATGCACCCACTTATTTATCCTGTGTGTGCATGCATATGTATACAAAGGACAAAGGACAAAGACTGATGATCTCTGGGAGTCCACTGTGTCCAAATACCATGTGGGACCTAGAGGGGGAAACTCAGTGGTCAGGCTCAGCCCAGAGTGTTCCCACACTGAGCCACTTGTGGGCCCAAACAATTCTTTACACTTTATTCCTGTTTATCCTGGCATACCATGGCAAACTAGAATGGAAGGGTCTGCAGGTCTTCAGCAAAATAAATAACAAGCAGCACTGTGTAAAGTCGTTTTGAGGTTATTCTTCTCTGCCTGTCTCTGAGAGCACCACCACCCAGCAGTGAGCAGACACAGGTGAGGGAGCTAGGGAACTGCCATGCTTTTTAAAAAAAATAGCTCATTTTTTTTTTGTGCCAAATATATTTTCTTA
>JADRCD010247018.1:1197-15233 GCA_019843815.1 Montemys delectorum | reverse complement strand
AAAAAAAAACAAAAAGAAAAAGAAAAAAACAAAAACAAAAACAAAAACAAACAAACAAAAAAAGACAAAACAAAAAAAGATGAAGTAGTAGACTCTGAAGTAGCTCCGCGGTACTATGCTTACCTAGCATGTGTAAGGCCTGTGTTCAGTCCCCAGTACCACAAACAGAAAACCAAAAAAGTCCAGAAGTGGACTCTAAACATAGTTACTATCAACAGTAGTAGCAGCAGCAGTCAGAGGCCCTAGGCCCTGCCCCTGTTAATATTCACTTCTTGTCAGAGAAGAGAAGCTAAAGAAGTAGAAAAATGTAGTAATTTATTAAAGAAAAGCAATAGATATGCTGTGGAGGATAGCAGAAGAAGTCCCCAGTACATATGACCTGCGGAACAGCAATGTTGAGAATGACGTACCAGCTATCTGACATGCAGGATTCCTAGTTCTCTTTAGGGATCAGTCTGCAGAAGCAACTGAGTAACCCTCCTGTTCCATCTCAGGGTCAGGCCTGTAGTTTGAGTGTGAACTGTCCCTCCCGCTTAGGCTCCATGTATTTGAGTACCGGTCCCCAGTGGGAAGAGCTGCTGAGGAATGTTCTGGAACCTCTAGGGAGTGGAGGCTTGTTGAAGTATAAGAAGGTGGGTGAGGGCTATAGCCTGACCACACTTCCTAACTGCAGATACACCAGTTGCCTCTCCTGCTGCCATTTTTGATAAGCAGCAAAGCCCAAAAAAGCTCATCCTCTCCTAAGCTGTATCTTACTAGGTGTTTGGGCACACACTAGCTACCATCAGAGCAAAGCCAGAAGGGGAAATATTTCCCTGAAAGAGATGGGTATGCAGTATCTGCAGACAGTCCTGGGGTCTAAGAGAACACACCAATCTGACAATGGTGATCACAGCGAGCAAGAAGGATCAGGGTGGGAGGAGGGGAGAGCAAGGAGAAGAAATATGTCATTTTCTCACACAGTTAAAGAAATGGCAAAGTGGAACAAGAGCTGCCGAGGAAGAGAAGAGAGACTATGGAGAAGTCACTAGCACACGCCTCAGCACTTCTCCCACTGAACTCTGTACCCAGTGGCTATCTGCGTCTTCCCTCTCCACTCAGCATTTCTGTTATTTGCTCAAGACTCTCAGGCATCCTGTCCAGATCCTTCCCAGAAGCAACCTTGTCTCTCCTTTACTGATATGCTGTGGGTCCAACCCAGGGCCCCATGCATGCCAAGCTCGTGCTGCCAACCAATGTGTTACTCACAGTCCAAGTATCTAACTTAAAATATAACTTAACTGTGATTTTCTTCTGATATTTACATCTCTTGGGGGAAAGGGAAAGGGAAAGCTGAGGGTCCTTGACTCCTGATCCTCCTGTTTCAGTCCCCCAAATTCTGGGCTTATATCATATGCCACACCCCTGGTTTATACCATTTAATACTTCTGTAGCCCACTCTACTCCAGAGGCAGAAGCCTGTACTTAAGAAGGACGTGCTGAGACGTGTTCATGGGTAGCCAAGGGGAGGGTACCGCAGCTTCAAGTGTCTCATAGTGTCAGACCTGTTTCTAAGTCAAGTTAAATATACATCACTAAAAATGTAGGCTCAGGGCGGCTGGCGAGATGGCTCAGTAGTTAAGAGCACTTGCTACTTTTGCGGAGGTCCCAAGTTCAGTTCCAAGCACTGACCTGGTGACTCACTAGGATCCCTTACTCTAGTTTCAGGAGCTGTGCTCCCCATCTGACCTCTGCAGACACTAGGCACACAGGAGGTACATATACAAATGCGTAGGCAAAATACTCATATGCAATAATATAAATATGAACAAATATATCTAATAAAAATCTTTAAAAAATACTTAGACTCAGGGCTGGAGAGATGGCTCAGTGGTTAAGAGCACCGACTGCTCTTCCGAAGGCCCTGAGTTCAAATCCCAGAAACCACATGGTGGCTCACAACCATCCGTATTGAGATCTGATGCCCTCTTCTGGTGTGTCTGAGGACAGCTACAGTGTATTTATATATAATAATAAATTGCCAGGTATGGTGGCGAATGCTTTTAATCCCAGCACTTGGGAGGCAGAGGCAGGTGGATTTCTGAGCTCAAGGCCAGCCTGGTCTACAGAGTGAGTTCCAGGACAGCCAGGGCTACTCAGAGAAACCCTGTCTCGAAAAACCAAAAAAACCCAAAAACCAAACCAAACCAAACCAAAACAAAAAACAAAAAAACCTCAAAAAACCCAAACTAATACTTAGACTCAGGTTTGAATCAGAGCAGCCTGGCACATAGTGAGTTCAAGGCCTGCTTGTACTATATAATAAGACCCTAACTAACTAAAAAACTAGGTAAACAAATGAATAAATAATACCATTATTCTAATGGTCTAGAATTTTAAAAATTAGACTTTAGAACATACTAAATATGAATACTTTACTAAAGGATAAAATACTTAGGGCTAGAGAGATGGCTCAGTGGTTAAGAGCACTGACTGCTCTTCCATAGGTCCTGAGTTCAATTCCCAGCAACTACATGGTGGCTCACAACCATCTGTAATGGGATCTGATGTCCTCTCTTCTGGTGTGTCTGAAGACAGCTACAGTGTACTCACATACATAAAAAAGAATGAAATACTCCTATTCCAATCTAGTATTTTCAGTTAAGCTTAAAAGATGGGGGGGGGGGGGGGGGTGTTAGTTAAAACTACCAATTTTATATAAAGTCTATAGATGTTCTTATTTAGAAAAGGAACACCAGAAGATACAGGGCATAGGATCTTTCTTATTGTTGTTGGTTTATTAATTTATTAAAAAAGGGGCTTGCTGGGCAGTAGTGGCGCATGCCTTTAACCCCAGCACTTGGGAGGCAGAGGCAGGCAGATTTCTGAGTTCGCTGTGGTATTACAGCTCCCTTCTTGGAAGGCAAGTCCCTCCTCTACCTGGAAGGAGAGACACCAGATTGGTGGAGGTGAGAGGCCAACCTGGTCTACAGAGTGAGTTCTAGGACACCCAGGGCTACACAGAGAAACCCTGTCTTGAAAAACCAAAAAAAAAAAAGGGGGGGGGGGCTGGAGAGATGGCTCAGTGGTTACGAACATTTGCTGCTCTTCCAAAGGACCCGAGTTGGATTTCCAGCACCCACACGGCTGCTCATAACCATTTCTAACTCTACCTCCAGGGAGCCTGTCCTCTTTTCTGGCCTCTGTGGCAACTAGGCATACACATGGTATACAGACATACATGCAGGCAAAAACATTTATATACAAACTAACTAATAATAAAATATGAAATAAACTTATTTGTGTGTGTATTGTATACATATGTGTGTTGGTACCCACATGTGGGTCTGAAGTGGTGGTCAGAAGACAATTTGCAGAAGTCAGTTCCCTCCACCATTTACACCCTGGGGGGTTGAACTCATGTTGCCAGGTTTGGTGGCAAATGCCTTTACCAGATGAGCCGATCACACTGGCTTGTTAATATTTTTAAAGCTATAAACAAAACACACAGCTCACCTCTCTGACATCCACCATCCATCCTCCATCAACAAACAACAAGACGTTGTACATTTTCTCCTTCACATCAGCAGTTAGGGCATCCAAATGTCCTTTCCAAATATTATGATCCATCTGCAGAACAAACACAAGCCAGACATAATGGACCAAATCAACAAATGGTATGTGTTTAGAATATAGACAAGAACATCATTGTTGCCGGGCGGTGGTGGCGCACGCCTTTAATCCTAGCACTTGGGAGGCAGAGGCAGGCGGATTTCTGAGTTCGAGGCCAGCCTGGTCTACACAGTGAGTTCTAGGACAGCCAGGGCTACACAGAGAAACCCTGTCTCAAAAACCAAAAACAAACAAACAAAAAACAAAACAAAAAAAAAAAAACATCATTGTTATGAGCTGACTCAGCCAGCCATGTGTATAAAGAAAAACTATCAACAAAGAGGAGATAAAAGGGATGCTAAAATGTTTATTAGGTAAATGACTACTATTGTCTAAAGGCTTTCTTGCTTGCTTACTTGCATTCTCTTATTTTGGTTTTCTGAGTCAGGGTCTCACAGGTGTAGTGCTGGCTGGTCTGGATTTCAAGATATAGAACAGGCTGGCCTTGAACTCACAGAGATCAGCCTGGCTCTGGTTCCCAAGTACTAGGATTAAAGACATGAGTCACCATGCCCAGCAGCATTTCTCAACATAAATCAACCATGGAAAAGTCAGCACGATTCAAAGCAGAATGTGTGACATGACCATCCCATTCCAATCAGAACAGAAATGCTCAAAACTAAAGATTAAACAGGCTATCTCAGACTCGCATTTAACTTACCTCGTATTTCTTTTCTTTGTGTTCATAAGCCACTTTCTCTGTAAAAGTTGCTTGAGATAGTAATGTAGGTTTCTGTGGAGCTGAATTCAGATGTTTAAACCACTCGTTGAAGGTTTCGTGGGCTTCCTAATATGTGAAGTTAAACAAGACAAAAACCATCGTTTTACATTTTGCTTTTCTCAGACAGGGTTATTCTCTAGACCAGGTTTGTCTGGAACTTACTATGAAGCCCAGAGTGGCCTCAGATTTGTGGCAATTCTCCTGCCTCAGTTTCCTGAATGTTGGAGATTACAGAATGTTTTACATTTTACAGAACTTTTACTGCTCAAAAGTTCTAGATCTTAAGAAATAATTCTTCTGGGCTGGAGAGATGGCTCAGTGGTTAAGAACACTGACTGCTCTTCCAAAGGTCCTGAGTTCAAATCCCAGCAACCACATGGTGGCTCACACCCATCTGCATTGAGATCTGATGTACTCTTCTGGAGTGTTTGAAGACAGCTACAGTGCACTTACATATAAGAAATAAATAAATCTTAAAAAAAAAAAAAAAAAAGAATTCTTCCTCAAAAATCATAAGTAAGCAAGTGTTCTACACTGTGACAAATGGTGGCAAAGTATCTTGTGTTGTTCTGGGCATCTCCTCTTATCCAGCACGACATCACATGTCCTGCTACCAATCATTCTATGAGGCAAGTATGCTCTCTTTCCTTCTTGATTTTTGGCTTTTATAGTCAAAGACAGACTCTGTCCTCAAACTTAGCCTTTCTAGTTGGTTCACAGTAGTCACGAATGTGTTGAATGAACTTTGACTGCAAATGCCATTACTTTTACTTTTAATACAAAGGCCCCTTGCCTTTGTAAGTCTCTGACAAAAGCAGAAGAACTACGGTTAACAGTCTTAAGAAAGTAGCTGCATGGGCTAAAGAGATGGCTCAGTGGTTAAGAGCACTGACTGCTCTTCCAAAGGTCCTGAGTTCAATTCTCAGCAACCACATGGTGGCTCACAACCACCTGCAATGAGATCTGACGCCCTCTTCTGGTGCTTCTGAAGACAGCTATAGTGTACTTTATATAATAATAAAATATTTGGGCTGGAGCGAGCAGGAAGTGAGTAAGAGCAGAGTTGACCAGAGCAAAGCAAGGCTGAGACCAGAGCAAGCAGGGTTGAGTGGAGTGAGCAGAGGTCGTAAATTCAATTCCCAACAAACACATGAAGAAGGCTCACAACCATCTGTACAGCTACAGTGTACTAATATACATAAAATAAAGAAATCTTAAAAAAAAGTAGCTGCAGGTGTTACACACTCTTTTATTTGGTCAGTGATTGACACATTCACGACAATGACAAACAAGGCCCCCCATGAGTCAGCAGTGACTTTAAAGGGCCTCAGATGGACCTATCACCACCTTTGGAAAAAGTTCCCACTCCCCAGGGCTGGAAAGACAGCTTGGAGGTTCAGAGCACTTGCTGTGCTTGCAGAGGTCCTGAGTTCGGTTCCCAGCACCCATGCCAGGCAGCTCATAACTGTATGAGTCCAGCTCTGGGACATTAGATGCCTCTGGCCTCTGGAAGCACCTGCACTCACGCGAACAGACCCACTTGCAGACATACACAGTTACATAATTAAAAACAAAGAATTATACAGTTCACTTCAAGAGAGGATCAGGAACAAAGACTGTGGCTTCTTTCCCAGCTCACCAGATAGGCTCTGATACACAGATGCTCTCGGATAGCGTTATCATCCTCAGCAGGAAGAGGGCTCTCCATGCCTTGCTCCTCCCACTGATTATAGATTTCTGCGATGGAATCCTGAGGAATTTTCACAAACACTTCTTTTGCAGCTTCATGTTTCTTTAATGCTGTGAAAAAAATTCATACTAGTGGTTTGTGTTTGTTCTAGAGTTTCTCTACAGAGTCCTGGCTGGCCTTGAACTCTCCCTGGTGCTGGGATTAAGGGCATGTACCTCCACAACTGTCTTGTGCTCTGGCTGCTTCTTTTTTGTTTTGTTTTGTTTTGTTTTGTTTTTCAAGACAAGGTTTCTCTGTGTAGTCCTGGCTGTCCTGGAACTCACTCTGTAGACCAGGCTGGCCTCAAACTCAGAAATCCACTTGCCTCTGCCTCCGAAATGCTGGGATCAAAGGCGTGCGCCACCACTGCACGGCTTCTGGCTGCTTCTTACACCATCAAATCACTGATTTTATTTATTTCAGGTCACAGACTCCTTCAAAGGTCTTGGTGATCTTTCCTAACTCAGTGTGACAGGGATACAAAGGCAGTCACTTTCCAGGACAGCCAGGGTTACACAGGGAAACCCTGTCTCGAAAACCCTCCAAAAACCCAAAAAACCAAAATAAAGGCAGTCACTTTCATAGACATCTATGTCTTCAAGAAAGAAATATTTCCCAAAGGCTGAGAGCTAATGGTATCATTTACAATACTATAATTTTATAATACTATACTTTTATAATTTATAATAATTTTCCATTACAATAATAGAAACTCATTATTAAATCAGTTTGGTTTCATAATACAAAGCCTGACAGAGAAACTGGTTCTCTTCCCTTTGGTGGAAATATTAAAAACAAAAACAAGTAGGTGGTGGCATTCTGTATGAGCAACTGGCCATGGCAGGCAGCTGACGAGGAACTGCATCTTCTCAAAGACACTGAGCCATGTCTTCTCAGGACTTAGCTGGTGATATGACGAAGCCAGAATTATTCTAGAACATCTTTTAGGAATAGAATCAGAGTGAATTTTACTCTGCTTATAGATCCAGTCAAATAGCTTTTGATCTATACAACTTAAGTTCAAGTCTCTCTGGTAATTGTGTTTGGAGAAGCACACAAAACTGCAGCCTCTCAGAGAGACAAAAAAGGAGACGTTATCCGTGTGAAAACAAAAGGAGCCTTTTACATCGAGTGTAACAAGGCTGTGACTGTCAGACTGCAAACCCAGTTGGAAGTGCCCTAACTTCATCTCTGCTACTATGATAAAATAATCGGACAAAAAGTGACACAGGGGAGAGAGGGTCTCCTTTAGCTCGGCTCCAGGTTATAGTCCATACGACAGCAGAAAGTCAAGGCAGCAAAACCTCCCAACAGTCACCCCGCACCCACAGTCAGGAGCAGAGACTGCAGCACGCTCTCTGGCCCTCAGCTTGATTTCTCTACTGCAGTACAGTTCAGGAAGCCCTGCCCAGGGAACAGGGAGCTACTTTTAAGAGCTGAACTATGTAAATGCTTCTTGATCTCTGAAGGATTACATTTGTTTTCTCTTAGTTCTTATTTCTAGGCTGTCACAAAATTCGGTATCATGGTTTATAAGATGCAGTTTTGTGAAGTTTTATTTTAGGGCATTACTAAGTAATGGATTCCCTCACTGTTCATGAAGGAAATTCACTCTGAAACTGTGACTGGCATGAGGAAGCCTTTATAGAGTGTACATGGGTAGTACTCCCGCAGAGCTTGCTCAGGTGTGTGTGCTAACACTGAGATCCAATGCTATCCCCTTCTGTGTGGGATCTCAACCTTTCACATGCACATGCAGTGTGGTCCCCTGGTACCTGTTTCTGTCTGGAGATATACAAGCAGGCTTTGCTAAAGAACTACTGACTTGGGCCAGGCGGTGGCAGCGCACACCTTTAATCCCAGCACTTGGGAGGCAGAGGCAGGTGGATTTCTGAGTTCGAGGCCAGTCTGGTCTACAGAATGAGTTCCAGGACAGCCAGGACTACACAGAGAAACCCTGTCTCAAAAAAGCCAAAAAAAAAGAACTACTGCTTGGGGCTGTGAAGTGGCTCAGTGGTTGGGAGCACTGGCTGCTCCTCTAGAGGATCCAGGTTCAATTCTCAGCACCCACAGGACAGCTCACAATTATCTGTAACTGCAGTTTCAACAAAGCATACATGTGGTGCACATGTATATACATCAGGCAAATACCCATACACATAAAGTAAAATAATCTTAAAAAAAAAAAAAAAAAAGAATTATTGACTTGAGCCCAATGTGAGCCATGTTCTGCAACAGTCGAGGAGCTAGCTGAGGGATATATCAGTAGGTAATGGTGCTCATTGCAAAGCCCAAAGACTGTTGCTCATTGCTGGGACCAACATGGTGGAGAGAGAGAAGCTGTAAGTGGTAAGGATATGTAAGTAGGCTGTCCTTTGAACTCCACACACGCATCATGGCACATGCATACTCCCCAACTCAGAACAATAAGTGACTAAAGAACAAGCACTGCCATTATGATGGATGAAGGTCAACCCTGTGACTCTAACCATGTGGACTGAGCGTGCTGGGGATAATCAGCACAGGCCTGTAACTACCAGCTGGTCAGTGTCTACTCAATGATTTTCTCTCATGTGTATGAGTGTTCTGCCTACAGGTATGTGTGCGCATCAGGTATGTACCTGGTACTCACAGGGACCAGAAGATCTTGGAACTAAAATTATGGATGGTTGTGAGCCACTGTGTGGGTGCTGAGAATTGAACTTGGTTCCTGTATAAGAGCAGCAAACTCTCTTAACTGTGAGCCATCTCCACCACCCTAGTAAATATTTACTGAATGAACAGATGGCCATTCTAAAGTCAACTCAAATGGTTTCTCTATGGATCACTGGATCAGATGGAACACAGGTAGAGGCAAGTGACTGCCCAATATCAGCTGGTCCTGAGGTGAGCTTACAGTTCTTACCAACTTCCTACCTTCCCATTCACTGAAATAAGTGAAAAGTTCTGCAAAAACAAAACAAAAGTTAGACATGTGGGGATCAGATGAGAAGCTGTAAGAGGACAGCCCACCTAAGAACTTCCTCATGATGGCGTTGCCTTGCCTCAGGGCCTCTGCTCTCTGTGCTGGGTCAAACACCAGCCAGTCGATCACATCGATCTTCAAGCGGTCCTCCTAGTCATTGAACGACGACAAAATCCATTTTACTTCAAAGATGACTGCAAATGAGTGGAGCTCATGACGCACTCTAATGAAAACCATTTCCCATGTTAGGGAAAACCTCATTGGCCTGTGAATCTGGAATTAATGACTAATGTCCCACCAACATAACTCATCTGGTATGGGATACAGGAAACAAACCAGGGCTCAAACAGGCGGCAAGCACTCCAGAACAGAGCCGCACCCCTGAGCACTCCACCAGGGAGCCACATGTGAAGCCTTCTATAATATAACTCAATAAAACCTTAAAACTGTTGCCAATTTTTGTCATTTAAAAGGCATTGAGGGTGGAGAGACGGCTCAGTAGTTAGGAGCACTGGTTGGTCTTCCAGAGGTCATGGGTTTGATTCTTAGAATTCGCATGGTGATTCACAACTGTCTGTAACTCCAGTTCGAAGGTATCCAGTGCCCTTTTCTGGCCCCCTTGGGTACCAACCATGCATAAGGTACACAGACATATATATGCATGCAAATACCAATGCACATAAAATAAATATATTAAAAAAAAATGTAAAGGCCTTTATGTTCTTTAAAAAGGCAGACAGGAGCCAGTATAAAAAGGGAAGACGTTCACAAGGAACAAGACGACAGACTCTAAGTTTCATTAAACTCTCATTCCCCACGCCCACATTACCTCAGTAGTGCCTGTGTCTAGGGATGGAGCCAGGTCATGGTGACTGAATTCACCATTATCTTTCTTCCGAATATTCTCAACTACAGTTTTTGTTATCGTAGCAACATCCAAATCTAAGGAATTTTTGGAAATAGCAAAAAACAGAGTAATTATCAATACGAATATTCTTTGAACAGTTATAAATATTTGGTAAATTTGGAGTGATTCTTTTTCACACTTTTGGTACTGATGATTGAACCAAGCTTTACAGATGTTAGATAAGTATTCTGCCACTGAGCTACATCTCCAGCCCTAAAACAATACATATTACACAGTGCCAGTGAGATGGCTCAGCGAGTGAAGTGGCTTGCCATTAAGTCAGGTGACTGGAGTTCAATTCCCAGGACCCACACAGTGGAGGGAGAGCATCCCTTCTGTGGGTCATTTTTTGATCTCCACATAGGACCATGGAACTTGAACATGTGTGCACTGCTAAAAATTTACTTTAAATAGAATACATAAATTTAAAAAACATTACATAGAATATTATAATTTAAAAATATTCTAGACTGGGTATGATGACTTATGCCTGTAATACCAGCACTTGGTAGGTGAGGCAGGACTACTGAATCTGAGGCTAGCCTGGGCAAGTTCCAAGACAACTTAGGCTACAGAGTAAGACCTTTTCTCTAAAACACAAAAGCAAAAATATAAGCAAAATATTTATACAAGTAAAAGTTTTTTTCATTTTCTAAAAGAATTTCATTGAGATTTTTACTCCTGTTTTTTCACCCCTCAAAGAAGACTTACTACAAGACAAATGCTAAACCCAACATGAAAATCTGCCCACAATGGCCAACCGGAGAGCTGAGACGATGGCTCAGTGGGTAACTGGCTGCTGTATCCTGAGTGTGGAACAGAATTTCTGTGGGGAGATGAAGGCAGAGGGAGGAGACTCCCCAGAAACCCCTGGGCCAGTTAGCTTGTCCCATGCAGCAGGAAAACAAGAGACCCCACTTCAAAACACAGTGGAAGATAGGGACCAATATGAGAGGCCTTCACACTTGTGTTGTGGCATGTTCATGCTATGCATGTGTGAATTCCTTCCCTTTCCTTTATGCACAAACATAATTTTTTATGTGAACAGATATAGGGGATAAATATAATAAAAGTACCTATAAATATTCATTTGAAAAATGATATAACAAAACTCATTATTTTATGCAGTATACACCTAAAAAAGCAGTAATAGATAGAATTCTTAACTGCTTACCTGCTTCCTTAGCCAGCTCTAGGCACTGGTGTCGCTGCTCAAATTCTGTAACACCTTCCAAAAATAAGGCATACTGGGCAACGGCGAGGTCTTGAGGCAAATGACAGGTATAGAATGCTATGAGGTTTGTGTGCTTCTCGCTTATGAGCAGCTACAGAACATAAAAATCAAAGTACACCAAATAAATTAGCAGTGCTTTGAGAAAGCTTGGCTTCAAAATTGCAAATATATTTAGCAAAGACTCATAGATATGTGCTTCAGATCGTAATAATTTTCTAGAAATGTATTTAGAAAAATTCCAAGATCTCTATGGAGTCAGTGGCTTCTAGAGTCCACAGTATTAAAATAGCATCATTTGGGTGCTGGAGAGCCCTTGTTGCTCTTGTAAAGGACCTGGGATTGGTCCCCAGTACCCACATGATGGTCCACAGTCATTCATTACTCCATGTGCACACTCAAGTGAGCACACACAAACACACTGCAGATACAAACATGAAGGCATAACACTTATACTTATAAAATAAAAATACATGTTAAAAAACAGTACCATTTTGATTTTTGTTTTCATTAAAATAAAAAATAAAAAAAAAAACCAAGTTGGACATTCTAAAAGCTTACTTGTATATATGTCTTTAGAACTTCAATGGAAACTTCTTCCTTCATAGGAAAAACACATAATCCAGTTATTAAATCACTACTTATAAGTACAAAATACAATTTCTAATAAAAGTTTTACTTTCAAATGCATGAGGAAATTTACTATTTACACTAAGTGGTAACTACCCAAGCCAAATGCTTATGAGCGCGTGCACTGCTTCAGTTCGCCTTACACAAACAAAGAACCCACCCATTCTTTTTAAACATTTATCTACTGTGTATGCAACTCATGAGGGTCAGTTCTCTCGTTCTATTATGTGGATCATGAGGCTTGGGGGCAAACATTTTTTCCCTGCTAAAAGGTCACTGGTCTCTTAGCCCGTCTCTCTGTGGGCAGGTCCTGCTTGTTTTATGGAGGAGAGAAGTTCTTATATACCCAGAATCACACAGCTTGCAGTTACTGAGTAAGGATCTGAGTTCAAGATCTTTAAGTCCAAAGCTGTAGCTCTTTACTTCCTGTCACTGTGTTTTTGTATGTATTCCTACCATAATGTTGTCAAACATTTAGAGAAAAGAAACACAGAATGGAAAAAGAAATTATTTTAATTCTCACACAGAATTTATTTTGATTCCATTAGCTTAGCTGGATACCAACGAGGACTAACTTCTTTAAATTTGGGCAAGCAGCAGCACTCTGGCCATAGACTAGAATCTACAAATCACTCCCAATGAGTTATCAATAGGAAACCATATGAGGTGACCCTGACCGTCAGAAGCCATGTAGAAAAGGCTGAGGCACACAAGTGAGTTTTCTGGAGACGGCCCACTGTTCTGCATGGCTGTGATGGGTGAGCTCTAAGAGGCCAGGGCCCTAGAGACTTCAACCCAGGATTGCTTCCTGCTGCTAAGACGCCTTTTCCTGTCACTATTACAGAGCCTAGCTTTTAGCCACAGAATAACAATAGAATTAAGTTTCCAGAAGCCTTCAGTTTCTGGCCCCGAAAACAGTAAAAGAGAGTTATAAGACCAGAGATCATCAGTCTTTGTCCTTTGTCTAATGCTGTGTCCTGCCTCAGCAGTGCCTGTGCAGGCCAGGGCCGGTCCCTGGTGGTAACAGGAGGATAACCACAAGCAGGAAGAGCAGGCAAAGCTGCCCACCTTTACTTACTTTGGTCTGTAGTCCCAGGGTGCGGAAAAACAGAATAAGGTGTGTCATAAATCGGAGGAGGTGTCCAGGTAGACTGCTTCTGCTCTTGGATAGCCATTTGCTAAATTCATCCATCAAACCTACAAAGCCGTCAGAGCAAAGGTTTGACAGTAGGAAATGATCGGGAGAGAAGTGTCACCAAGGACACGCCAGCTCAATACGGTATCTGAGTCTCACTGCCAACTCCAACCACAGGACACCCGTCAACATGGTCAGACATGAGGGGTGATGTCAGTGAAGGACTAAGATGCAGCGAGTCTGGTGTACCGTTTCAAGAATGGCTATTTCAAAGAGACAAATGAAGAACTCAGGCAAAGTAAAATCATCCTGCACCTTACCATCAATGTCTCCCAGGATAAGGAATTTCTGAACTATATGGTAATGCTCTTGATTCTCTTCCAGAACTCTCTGAAAAAAAGTGTGACATTGCCGTAAGTCTTCTGCATTCATTCTGAAGGATGTATTCATTGCTAAATGTCAATTTTTAATGGGACATATACAATGCTAGAAAGGAAAGGCTTTAGGAAGATCAAACAAAGAAAGGGAAGGACGATGCCTTTAGGATAATATATATTCATGGCACACAAACCCAGAACTGAACAATATCTCCCATAAGACAACCTAATCTTAGGAAGTGTAATTCTACTTATTATCTCTTATGCACCCACTTATTTATCCTGTGTGTGCATGCATATGTATACAAAGGACAAAGGACAAAGACTGATGATCTCTGGGAGTCCACTGTGTCCAAATACCATGTGGGACCTAGAGGGGGAAACTCAGTGGTCAGGCTCAGCCCAGAGTGTTCCCACACTGAGCCACTTGTGGGCCCAAACAATTCTTTACACTTTATTCCTGTTTATCCTGGCATACCATGGCAAACTAGAATGGAAGGGTCTGCAGGTCTTCAGCAAAATAAATAACAAGCAGCACTGTGTAAAGTCGTTTTGAGGTTATTCTTCTCTGCCTGTCTCTGAGAGCACCACCACCCAGCAGTGAGCAGACACAGGTGAGGGAGCTAGGGAACTGCCATGCTTTTTAAAAAAAATAGCTCATTTTTTTTTTGTGCCAAATATATTTTCTTA
>JADRCD010247011.1:0-25155 GCA_019843815.1 Montemys delectorum | reverse complement strand
ACACACACACACACACACACACACACACACACACACACACACACACTTATTAAGCAGCCTGTAAAAGCAGCATGTAACCTTGACTAAGACCTACAGACTTTCTGGGACCCAGATTTTCAAGTCCTAGTTGTAAAATCATGACATTGTCCACTCTAACAGTTTTATACCTCATCTTGGCCTAACCAACTCTCAGATATTTGGCCAGACATGATTACGGCTGCTTTGGAAAAGGTATCTTTGACAAAGTCAATGTTAAATGGATATGCTGTTTTCCTTCACTGCTGTTATGAAACATGAGACCTAGGGAGGCGATGTACCACTGATCGCCACACTCAGCCCTAAATAGGTGAGTTCTGAGTCAAACAGCACTGTCCCCCATGAAGTGGGAGGATCTTGCCCTAAAGTCAGAAGGCTTTGACCTCTCCCTGAGCAGCAATTCACTAGCAGCTAGTTTCTGCACTTGGGTTGCAATCCCACCCTTTCGTGTGCTGCCCACCAGCACAGTGTGGCCTCATCAGCCTCTTAACTACATTGGCAAGTGTCTTTTAACATGTTTTAGTTCTTACTGACTTACCGTGTTTACGTAAGTTAGCACACAGCCAGCACTTGTGTGGAGATAAGAGGACAACTTATTTGCAGGAGGTGATTCTCCCTTCTGCCCATGTGTGTCTTTGGAACTGAACTCAGGTCGTCAGGCTTGGCAGCAACACTTTTCTCCATTAACGTATCTTCACAGTGCTGATAATTCCTTACCATAGCGGTCTCCATCCATATACATTCTATTTCTGTGGGGAACCTTGATGAACACATTTATAGCCGAAGCATCTGACCCCAGGACAGGTAAAGGATGAAGGGAACTCTGCTTGCTATAGCCCTGGGCCATGACCAACAGCTTCTCCTGGGAACATCTTCTTACCTTTCCTTCTCTTTCTTTGCTAAAGTTAATTTCTTTCCCCATACAGAAAAACACAGAGATTGGAGGTAGAAGGGAACTGCCAAAGCAACTTCGAACTGTCACGGTCTCTATAGGTTTAAAGGAAGCGCTACATTTGAGCTGTGACATTCAAATGCTAGTCAGATTGGGTTGCTACCGAGAGAGACAGGCATGTGAGAAGAATAGAGATATTTGTGTAGAAATCAAGCTTTTCTGGGGCAAGCAAAGGTTTAGGGGCATCAATGGGGAACTCCCGATCACCCTATAAATATTCTTTCAAGCCCAAGTGGTTGGAGAAGGCAGGGTACGGTCTCTGACTCTATCAGAAGATACTGGGGAAAGTCCCTGCTGTACCTGTGCTTTCATGTGTATCTGTGCATCTGTGACTTTCAAAATATAGAGAAGCAGTCATTGGATGGATTCAAAAGAACACAGAGGACCAGTACGACCATCACTATTCACCTCCCATCTCTGGAAGATTAAGAGCCAGGATAGGTTTTGTTAGGCAATACAGCATGGCCCTGTTGGAGGTGGTAGTACAGGCCTGGAATCTCAGTTCTCATGAGATAGAGGTAGGAAGATTGTCTATGATTTTAAGGCCAACCAGGGCTAGTGAGAAGAAAAACCAGGGTTCCAGGTTTAACTATGGTCTTAGGCAGTTCACTGGAAAAGTTGCCTGGTGTTATTCAGAATCTGTGTTGTTTCCATTTTTGTTTGTTTTTGAAACTTTAATTAATTAATTAATGTTGTACTTTATACAGGGTTTCTCTGTGTAGCTCTGGGTTTCTTGGAACTCGAACTCACAGAGATCCACTTGCCTCTGCCTGGCATCAAAGATGTGTACCACCACCGCCTGGCTGTTCTTTTCATTCTTTTTTTTTTTTTTTTTTTTTTTTTCAAGACAGGGTTTCTCTGTGTAGCCCTGGCTGTCCTGGAACTCACTCTGTAGACCAGGCTGGCCTCAAACTCAGAAATCCACCTGCCTCTGCCTCCTAAGTGCTGGGATTAAAGGCGTGCACCACCATCACCCCGCTGTTCTTTTCATTCTTAGGCAGTAAGAAGGCTAAATACTTCAGCTGACCTGCAAGAGCACTTTGTGTCTTTGAGCCCTTGGGTGTAATAATTGTGCAAGCCTTTGTAAGCTTGATGGTGCTATGCAACACACATGAGAGAGTGGGGGTGAAGGGGAGGGAGGAGGAAGAGCAAAGGGCTTTGCTTCATTTTTTTCCTGTAAGGGAAAAAAAAAAATACACCACACAAGGCTTTGAAAAAGACAGCTTCTTATTTTATCAAGTGGCATTTCAGCAGTGATGACTGCTCAGTCTCCCATGACCAAAATTTGAGTCCCTGATTATAAACTTTCACTGTAAAAGTAGTTGTTAACTCTGGACCCCACATGCACACCTCTGCGTGCAGCCCTCCAGCCTCATGTAATTGGTGCATATTTAATGCACAAAAATAATTTTGAAATGAGTTTCAAGCATAGATCGTGGGACAGGAAAGACATTGGTGAATGGATCCTACATTCACAGGGACACAAAAAGATAGCATTGCTTAGCACATTTGAAAATAATGTTAACTATGGAAAAAAAGTCACAATAAAGTAGAGAGCCTCAGAAGGTCTGGGTATGGAAACTTGAAACTTGGCTACATTTCCTACAGGCAGGTCTCCTTGAGAGGGTAAAAGGAATATTTCAGTTTGGCAGCACTATTATAACAACAGCTGTCAGGTACAGGGAGCAAGTCAGGCTCATGTCTTGGAGAACAGCTTTCCAACTAGAGGCAGCGGATGCCTCAAAGACAAGAAGTTCATGAAGAAGTTTAAAAGTAGAAGAGACTGGCAGACTGTGCACCATGAGATCAGACCTGGCAGGGTCATGAAGTCTACCACTGGGGCTCTAGCTTGGTTTAACTGAGATGGAAATAGCCAGAAAGGCTTTATTCCAGGGGGGTACATGTCTCAGCTTATATTTTCAAAGGACTACTGTGAGTGCTATAGTGTAAGCAACAGACTAAGGTATGAAATTTTGGAGATCACTTGGGAAGCAACTGTTGTCCTCCTGAGAGAGGACTATGGTTCATATCAATGAGAGTGTGAGACAGCTAGATTGAGCATCAAGACTTGAGTGTAATGTTCCTATTTGCAAAGGACAGAAGGTAGGGCTAGTCAAGAAACTACAAGGAAAAATCAGAAATGTAATTTGTAATCCCAGCACTTGGGAGGTACAAATGGGAGGTTCAGGATCATCCAGGGCTATGTAAAAGTTTAAAGTCAGTCTGGATTATATGAGACAGTCTTCCAACCAAGTAAACCAACCAACCAACCAACCAACCAACCAACCAATCAACCAACCAACCAACCAAGGAAAATATTTACAAAACAGTTATTGGGAAAGTGTAGACAGGAAATAATGGGAAAACTCAGTAGAGAGCTAGGGATGTAGCTCAGTGGGTAGAGTGTTTATGTAACATGCACAAAAGCCTGGGTTCGGTATTCCTAGCACTTTGTAAAACTGGGTGTTGTGGCACACATTTGTGCTCCCAGCACCTGGGAGGTGGAGGCAGAAGGATTAGGAATTCAAGGTCATTCTCAACTGCCTAGTGAGTACAAGGTCAGTCTGGACTACTTCTTGAGAGACCGGTTCAAAAACAACACCCATAGAGCGCAGTGCCTTAGAGCCCTCTTCATCTTTGATGTTGATACTAAATCATTTAGGATAAGCATAAGCAGGGCCTTGAATTCTCTTAGGTGGAAGTCCTTGGTAAACTTTAGAAGTTCCAATAGAGTGTGCTTGAAGGCGAATACCCTGATGGGTGATAAAGAGGAATAAGAGGGAGATGGAATGAAGACATGGTGTCTACACAACCTGTTTTCTGAATCTGCCTTTCTGAGACAACATGTTCCAGTGACTTGAGGAACTAACTTATGGATATCCTTATTCCATGCTTCTTTCTCTGGCTCTGTGAGTCTCTTCAAAGAGCTTATCTTGTGCCTGTTATGAAAGGGAAAGTCATCAATGAAGCACGAGCAAGCCTGATAAGATCGCTGCCTTCCTGGAGGTCACATTCCAGAGGAAGAGGAAAAAACTGATGAAGACGCAAACTGTGTGGCTGATCACGGCTGCCAATGAGACGTATGATGTATGCTGTGGTCTTACAAGATGGGCCTGAGAGACTTCTTTATAAGTTGAAGAAAGCAAGAAGAGGCATAGATCAATTGACCCCTTGTACAGCTCTGGAGTGGTAGATGAGAGTGGTAGTGGGGAGTGGTAGATGCCCCGTGAAGTGTATTTCGTAGGTAAATGTGACCCCTTTCCACTTGCATGCTGAAAACTTAGCACAATGACATTTGGCAGTGGAAACTTTGATGGGTAATTAAGACATGAAGAACAGGATTAGTGCCTTTGTAAGAAGAGATACAGGAAGATTTCTGACTCTTCAAGGATATAGCAAGACTACATTCACTACAAACCAAGAAGATGGTGTAAGAATTGAGCAAATAGGGACACCTCATAAAAATACCAAGGAGCAAGGTATGTCTATTAAGCCTAAAGACAGAGCTTCAGAGGGGTTTTCCAAGCAAACATCAGTCCCCAGGAGATGCCCTAATGGCAGGGAGTAATGCCCGGTTCCAGGAAATGTCCCCAGTAAGGGTGGATCTCTCCCCCCACCCCTCCTATGTGCAATCGGTATCTCCTCCTCACCTGGGGCACAGAGGTCAATGGAAACAAAGACAATGGGCTCCACCAATGAGAGATAACCAACTCATACTATAAACTTATGTACTGGGAAGGTTTAAAAAGTGTGTGCTTTTGTTCCTCAGGGTCACCTTTGTTCCAAATGCTAGAGGACCCCACTATACTGGATCAATAAAAACCTCTTGCTGATTGTATCAATCTCCATCCCTGTGTCTTTGAGAGTGGAACACCCACGTCAAATTTAACAGGAAGCAGAAGAACAGTGGTGCCCTTTCCCGCTGGGCTATCTTGGCAGCTCCATGCTAATTCTCTGGGTCTGTCAGAGGCAAGCACCAGGAAGTCCCATTCTAGCAGTTCCTGAGAATTCCCTTAAGCGATGGAAGCCCTTCAATTACTCTTTGGTATGTAAAACAATTCTGTCTTCTATGGGACTGCTCTGAGAATTCTAACTATGTTTACAGTTAGCAATAGTGCCTGACCTCTATTCCTAACTCTGGGGGTACCCTGTCTGATAAGGCAGCTTCTTTGTGAGAATTTCATTAGGCAAAAAAGCATGACCTCTATTGCTAACTCTGGGGACATCCTGTCTTATACAGCAGCTTCCTTATGGGAATTCCAAGCTACCAATAGCTTGGTAATAAATTAGGATATATTGGAACGCTGTGCTGGCCAGGGAACAATGTTTAATCTTAGTTTAACTATTTACGAATCATTTCTTGGGGCACCTTTATGCCCGAATAAGAAGGCACGTTGACTATTGGAAAGACTAATCTGGAACACATCTGAGTTAGGAGATGCCAGCGACCGAATACCCAGGAGGCAAGCTCCCTTTGAAGCTGTACGCCTCAGGTCCGTGATTAGGCCTTCAAGCCTGACACGCAGACTTTACTGGAGTAGATGAGTGGGCATGGCAGGCCAGAAGACACTTCCAGCTGAAGGACAGGCTCTCTAACAGTAGAGGCCTTAAGATGGAAGAGGCTAGGAGGAGGGAAGAAGAGAAAGGTCTCATTGGTTAGAGTGGTTGAGTTGGGTGGAAGGCATGGGGAAAGTACATGGGCAGCAAAACATGCATGGGAGGCTTCCAAGGCCCAGACTTGAGAGAGAGTTGCACCCTGTGTGGCCGTTTCTGTAGTAGACATACTCTGCATTTTGTGAGGAGGGGATGGTGGCTGTGGAGTTAGTGACAAATGCATGACTTGATTTTTCTTTTTCTGGAGTAAGCCTGCTGATGGATTGATTGAACACAATGAATGAAAAAAAAAGAGCAAAACGACAATTTTTTTTTTTTTTTTTTTGTGGAGGCTGAGATGCAAGAGGCATTGGGTTTGATCCTTAGCACTGCATAGGCCAGGTATGATGGCTTATGGCGGTTATTCTAGCACTCAGGAGGTAGAGACAGGAGGATTAGAAATTCAGAGTCATCTGAAGGTACACAGTGAGTTTTGAGGCCAGCCTACACTATAAAAAAAAAAATGTTTTGTTTTTTTGGTTTTTTTTTGGAATGGACAGTCAGCTACATGAGGACCATTATCTAGAAAAAAAATATCTAAGAGACAATGTGAGGTGGTGAGGGAGAAGTAGGGATTTGAAGCAGAGAATTGGTTTAAAAATAAGAGAGTTCAAAAAAGTTTGAGACAAAATGTTTTGAGAAGTTGGATGCCCAGAGCGGTGATGCAGACCTACGATCACTGCACTTGGGAGGCTGCAAAACCAATCAGGGGTACATAGCATGCCCTTGACTCTAAAATGAACCAACCAACGAAACAACCAACCAAACAAATCAACAAATAAAGAGCTAGCCTACTAGATCAAACACTGGTAGCCGATGTTAGTTGTTGGATATTGTGGTAGGTAGCTCTAACATTTTCGGGCCCTTGGGGCTTGTTCAACAATGATGCTCTTTTTTGTTAGGAGGGGTGGTGATTTGGATGAGAATGGCCTATAGGCTCTTATGTTTGAATGTTTTATCACCAGGGAGTGGAACTGCTTGAAAGGATTAGAAGGATTAGGAAGTGTGGCCTTATGAGTTGTGGCCTTGTTTGAGGAAGTGTGTCAGTGGGGTGTGCTTAGAGTTTTCAAAAAGCCACACCAGGTTCTGTGTGTGTGTGTGTGTGTGTATGTGTGTGTGTTCACCTGCCATAATGTGTGTGGAAATCTCTGAGGAGAAATAACCCGAGGAAGACAATTTTCTTCTTCATGTATGTGCCAGAGATGGGACTCTGGCTTCAGGCTTAACTGCATGCATTTTTCCTTCTGATCTATCTTGTCAGCCCTGCTGTCTTATTTTATGAGTCAGGGCCTCACTCTGCTGCTGAGGCTGGCCTCCGGTCCATCTGAGCTCTCAGATTACTGGCCTGCAGAGACGTGTTGCGCTTCTTTGTTTATCTGGTAATTTGGCTGGAGGCTTGGCTTCCTTTTGAATTCACCTTTATTTCCCTGGGCTCCGCGGGGGCACGTCCTGAACATGATAGATAGCACCAGCAGTTCCTGATTGAGGATAACAGTAGGAAGAAAAAAAAAAAAAGGCAGCTTTTGATGGGTGGAAACGTGATGCTGGAGGCCAGAGAGGTGGGCTTGAGAGCTGGTTCCAATGAGCAACGGTGTGTCACACCTTCCATGCTGTGTCTGGTGGCTGCAGAGAGCCCTGTCTTCTTGGAGCTAGAAGAGAGTCCACGATAAGGCAGGGTGGAAATCTGACTCACTGGCACACAGTTACAAGCTTTTGTCTCTGATTCTGACTTGGAAGTGAGTCAGGGGTTGGGAAAAAAAAAAACCTTTTGGAAGCAAATGTAGGGGGACGCAAGACAGTTCTGCCTTGACTGAATTTTATCCTGAGACAGACACAGTGTGGGCCTGTTCTCCCATACACTCTGGTAACCTTATACTGCTTTAGCCTTTCTCCTTCAACAGCAGGGAGTTATGAAGCCTGACGACTCACTCATTTTCTTCAAGATTTGTATGAAATGCAATTTAGAGGGAGATATAATCTCTCTTTTTCTATTCACTCCAATAAACGCTAATTACCACTAGGGCAGGGCAGATGGGCTGCTAGAAGCCTGAAGCAATATGTAATACTCTTCCTTTACATTTACCGAAGTCTCTGCTTCTAACAGCTCTCAGGCTACTTCCCCGCCATTCAAACTGGGCCCCTGCAATCTGCAGTAGATTTGCTGAGCATCTGGTTGTGGGAGTTGAGGCTGAGGCACAAACACTCTGGGAACACAGCTCAAAACGGTGGGGCTCACATGAGGTCTGAAGAGCTAGTTCTGAGATCTTGGGCAACACGGATTAAGAAATGCAGTTTGGCTCTGAGGCTTGAGGGGTGGATACAACGCAGATATAAGTTAAGTTAACCGATAAGGAGACATTCGTGTGTTAAAAAACAAACAAACAAACAAACAAACAAACAAACCAGGCTGCCACAAGGAATATGGGGCATGGAGGATTATACCAGGGACACAATTGTGACCCACAACCTCAGAGCCCCTGCTGGCTTCTCTGCTTTGTTCTTGTTTCCTTCTCTGACTATCTCTGTCTTCATATTGGTTGGCCTCTCCTGCATTAGGCCAGGAAATGGGGTCACATAGAACTTTGTAGTTTTTTTTTTTTTTTTTCACTTTATGCCTAGGGAGAAATTGTCTTTAACACTTCCAGTTTCTAGAAGTACCCTAAGAAGGCTTCTGGTTGGATTAAAATACGTCATCATTAGGATCCTGAGCCAATCCTTTAGGGCAATATAGGAGAGTGGGGTGAACGGGGCCCAGTGTGGGACCCACCTCCTGGACTTGGTAATTCTTTTGGGAACCTCGTGGACTTGGAGCATCAGAAGGGGTGGAATTTAGGAAACCAAGGCTGTTTTTAGAAACAGGGACAGGGGCTTTGACCTGACAAGTGCAGTGCTCCCAAGAAAGAGTCGCCCATTTTAAAAAAAAAAAAAAAGGAGACAGAGAGGTCTTTGCAAAGTCTAGATGGCTGAGAGGACAGCGCCTGTCCCCACTTCGCTGAAGTGGCCACAAACAAGTAGAGCCCTCGGCCCAAGCTCAGAAGCCTTCGGTAGTCAGTCCCCAGGTCTCCAAAGCACTAGTTTTCTTTCATCTCTGCACAGACTCCGCCCTCCCCTTCCTGAGCTAAGCCTCAAGCTTCTGGTGTGGCGTTTGCACAGACCCGGGGCAGGGGAAAGCAGACTATGGGCTTCTCCTCCCCTGGTGCCACTATCCAAGCTGGGTATGCTGGATGTGCGAGAGTGCTAAAAGAAAAGCCAGGGCTCTAGAAGGATACCCCAGCTAAGTGGCACAGGCCCCACCCTAGCTGGCAGCGAAAGTCGGGGGAGGGGAGGTTCTGGGTCTTTCAGTGCAAATCTTGTTAACCTAACCTTGAACAAGGTCGAGAACCCAGTGGTCCGTTTGCAAGGTGGGAACAGGAGCCTCCACTGTGCACCTGTAAGGAAACACGTAAGCCATGACCTACAAAATGTCACCAGAGCTGGGGCTCATTTTCGTAGAATAGGGAACTTTACCAGAGAAAGGGACCCGGAGCTTTCCAGACATTGAGGCCAGTATCCTGTGAGTGTCCGGGTGGGATGGGGCCAGGCCTTTCCAACCTCCACTTCCCTGGGTGACTGCTGCTAGCTTTGTAACCTGATTCTTCCACGTGGTGGGCGCTTGGAGGTAGGTGGTGGTACCAGTTATATCAGCCAGAGGAATATTTGGCTAAACATAACATTGAAAAACCCCCTCTCCCTAGCCCAGGACCCCTCTTGACTCGGTGGAGGCGATACTGCTGCGGCTGAGAGATCCATCCAGCCTGGCCAGGCAGCCGCCGCGGCTCCCCTCCCCCGCTGGACTGTGAGCCCATTTTCGCTCGGCTGGTCTCTGCGCCGCCGGATGGATGGCGCCCCACCCCCTCTCCTCTGCTCAGTCATTCAGACTTGGAAAGTCAATAACACGCTGACATCATCAGGGGTTTGTGTATTATTACACGGCTACTTTCCAGAATACCTGGCATTATCTAAGAGAGGAGCACTCGATTGCGCCAGCAAGGCCCCGCAGCGGAGTCTGCAGCCCCGGGGAGGCGCGGCTGCTGTGGCCAGGCCCTTTTTTCCACAGGGAGTACCTCCAGGGCACCAATTAGGAACAGATGGTGGCTTCTGCTCTAAAAGCAGATGCACTTTAGATATCAATACAGATTCATTTTGGCTTGGGGGTGTACTCAGAAGTCACCCTCAAGTGACCTCCATTTCTTCTGAAAACACACGTGCCCTGACTTTTGGTCCTTAAAGAGCATTTTCAATGATTCTCACACAGGCAAAAAAAAAAAAAAAAAAAGAAAGGCGTTTGCTCTAACCAGAAGCTAATGCCGGCCCCTGGAGGCTTCCGAGTGGGGGTTGGGGAGGGGGTGTTACGCAATCACCACTGCGGGTGATTAGGGCTCTGCTTTGCCTCCAAGGCTGAACTGAAGGTTTTGGTGCCTGAGCGTCTCTTTAAGCTTACTGCAGGGCAAACGCACAGAAAAACATGGCCCAGATTTATGGTGCAAAACTGCTCTCCAAGCAAATTGCCTTAGCATTCTGTTTCGGTTCTGTAGCAGAGAAAAGTAGATGAATTTGGTGTTAATTAAGATCTCTTTATCTTACTATTCGGTGGTTCCTTTGCCTAGAATGAGTTTTTTTTTTTATTTTTTATTTAAGTTTATGACAGCAACTTAGGTTTAAGTTTTTAAGTTTTAGGGGTTTACTTCTCTCCGCCTTGCTGTGAACGGTACATGAAAGGAGCTTTGATACAAATTAATTGTATTGATTGATGCCACTTTGTTTTTGAGAACACATTCACATATTAAAGACAATACATCCAATAACTCACGCAACATGGCGCCTTCTCTGTGTGGCCAAGCAGGCTATTATTTACAGACACAGGGCAGGTCTCCTTTAAGTTCTCGTCAGTATTTTTAATTGGAAAAAAATAATGGCAGCCAGCCCTAATTTGGAGAATAACAAAGGGAAGGGCTGGCCCTCCTTGGCCTCATCTTACCTCTCCTGCTCCCGGCAGGGAGCTGCCTGATCTAAAGTCCTTAAGTGCTCCCCTGGAAGTAGCAGAGCAGACAGCCTCTCAACTAGTAAGATTTTCTCTCCCTGCAACCAGTCATTTCCGAAGGTTAGGCCAACTTCCCTCTAAATGCTATGACAGAGACCGATCTGAAGCTGCTATTTCTCAAATCCAGCCACAGCTGGGGTGCACACAGCTGGGAGTCAGGGCAAAACCTTCTAGGATGGCCCCCTTATTGCCTGAGAAGTGTCTGAAATGGTGAGACGTGCAGAAAAATGGAACTTATGGGGTTGGGAAGAAAAATGAACCCCCATTTTGGAGCCTAATTGAAACCTCTAGCCAGCTGAAAAGCACGATTTTTTTTTTCAAGTTCAAATCTGCTGTGAAAGTTGCTGTCATACAAACAATATTCCTGTGTATGTATGTGTATGCAGGCTCAGCATGTGAAGGTCAGAGGGCAACCTCAAGTGGCCTTCCTCACCAGGTGATTCCCACTTTTTGCTTGAGATGGGGGTTTCTCAGGATTTTTGTTGTTTTTATGTGTATGGGTGTTTCTATGTATGTATGTATGAATGTATGTATGCATGTATGTATGTATGTATGAATGTATGTATGAATGTATGTATGTATGTATGTATGTATGTATGTGTGCAAGGGCCTGTTGTGGTCGAAGAAGGTGTTTGATCTGCTGGAGCTGGAGTTTTCAGTGGTTGAAAGCTCCCAGATGTAGCTACTAGGGACTCATCTCTGGTCTTCAGCAATGCAGCAAAAGCTCTTAAGTCCTACCTCTAGCCCAGTGGTCTACTCCTTGAAGTAGGCCAAGTTAGATGACCAGAGAGATCCACCACTTGCCTGCTCCTGCCTCCCATTTTGCCATCCCGCAGGTTACATGGTAATGTCTGGCTTTCTATGTAGGTTCTAGGGAAACTCAGACCCTCACACCTGTGATTCGAGTGCTATACTGACTGAGCTCTCTCCCAACCCCCAAGATTCTTTTTATATAGAAATCGTTTATGTCAAATTAGCAATGAATCACACTTAAGTCCCAAGCTTGCATAACTTTGAGGGTGGCTTTATTTTCTCTACAGGATATTGTTTAGAAAGCTTACAAACTAGATTGTTAAAGCTGGTGAGATAGCTCAATGGGTAACGGGCTGGCTTTCGCAAGCCTGGCAACCTGAGTTCCATCCCCAGAAACCATGTGGAAGGAGAGAACCAACCCCAGAGTTCTTCCTTACTTATGCATGTGCAGCCTGGGATGTGAAACCATATATATCCTGGAAATATATGATAATTCACCCTAACTTGAGATAAGGTCTCACCATGCTGCTTAGGCTGGTCTCACACATCTTAGCTCAAGCAGTGCCCTAGTACTTCTCCCCACTAGGTGAGACTAGAAGTGTGAACTGCCATACTCAGCTCGATATTGTGAGTCAGAAATACCAGTTGTTCACATTTATTTCCACCCTACCCTAGTCACATCAGCTAGGCAATGGAACCAGGTTAGATGTCAGTCAGCTGATCTGTGGATAATGAAAAGGTGAGGTAACCCAGGCTCAAAAAGACAAACACTGCCTGTCTTCTCTCAAATGCAGATCCTAGCTTTTCATCTTGATATATGTCTGTTTATGTGGGAGTAAGTGTGGGCAGAGGCCAGGAAACAAGAAAGGGGCCCACAAGGTGGAGGGGAAAAGCTTCAAGGGAGAGGGCTGGGGAGGGCAGTTGGGCACATGTGTGCTGAAAGTGGAAGGGGGGCTGCAGAAGTACAAGTGGGGATGGGGGAAGGGAGGAGGAAGGGGGAGGGGGAACCAATTCAAACTAATTAAGTCTGAGAGCACCATAAGGAAACTTGTTATTTTGTATGCTAATTAATACATAAATTACAGAATGCATAAACTGTCTGTGGGCAAGATTTTCAATCCATTGCTCACTGATATTTTTGGTTAAAAATTAGAGGAATAAATTAGAAACACAGAAATAGGATCTGTTGATTCTTAATGATGAACCCAACAGGTAGGAGGCTGAGCCAAGAGGGTTTGGAGTTGAAGGTCTTATATAGCAAGTCCATGTCTATAAATAAGTAAATTAATAAATATTAGAAAACAGGTAAAATGAGGTGTTTAGTAAATTTCAAAACGTAGATTTAGAAATTTTCTGCATTAAGCTGTTACTACTTCAAAATCTTCTTGGTTTCTATGCACATCTAGTCATGAAATGTTCCTGGATGGTTCTTAAATCTGGATGGGACCTTAACTTTGAATGGACGTGGTAGAGATGAGGCAAAGCAGTGGTCCAACTGCATGAGGTTAGCCTGGGTAGGTGTTTAGGAGTCCTGACTGATCAAATTTGCTTTGCTTTACAAAATAAAGAACAATAACAACAACAACAACAAAATCCAAACTGGAGTAAAACTCTGGAGTTTCTATTTCTTTTTGTTTTTTGTTTGTTTGTTTGTTTGTTTTTTGTTTTTTTGAGACAGGGTTTCTCTGTGTACCCCTGGCTGTCCTGAAACTCACTCTGTAGACCAGGCTGGCCTCAAACTCAGAAATCCACCTGCTTCTGCCTCCCAAGTGCTAGGATTAAAGGCGTCTGCCATGTTAGCATTAGGGTCTCCAAAGCCTGTGATGTCACAGATCTGTTGCCAGGGCAACAGCTACCATATTCCCAGAATCCATTGGGCTCACCTCCCACCTTTACTTGCGGCCACTATGTCAGAACCCGTATATATATATATATGGAACATTCCTCTCTCTCTCTCTCTCTCTCTCTCTCTCTCTCTCTCTCCCTCCCTTCCTCCTTTCTTTCTGCTACTGCCTCCCTCTCTCCCTCTCAATTAAACCTCTTACATGTGGAACTGTTTGGGCCTAGTGTGTGGTATGTTCTGATGCGACCTGCCGCCGTTCTAACACATCACGCCCGCCATCACTGCCTGGCTGGAGTTTTTCTTATGAAAGAAAGAAAGAAAGAAGGGAAGAAAGAAAGAAGGGGAGAAAAAAAGAAGGAGAGAAAGAGAGGAAGAAAGAGAGAAGGAAAGAGAGAAGAAAGAGAGAAAACAGCTCCTCTTATTGTAAAGGAAAAGCTTTAAACAATACAAACCACAGTGACAACTGGGTTGAGCTGAATGTGGTATGCTAATTGATGAATTTTGAAATTTATTTCTTGGCTTGGCTGGAGCTTAGTTGGTAGAGTGCTTGCCTAATATGTGCAAGGCCCTGGGTTTGCTCTGTAGCATGCACAAAACTGATGGGGAGAGGAAGAGTCATGCTTGTCATCCTAGGGCTAGGGGATGGAGACAAAAGGAACAGAACTTAACATGGTCCTCAACTACGTGGTGATGAGATGCTCAGATAAAAAGAAAAAGACTTAAAATTACACATACACACCACCTGTCCTAGAAGATAAGGCTAGCCTCAAACTCAGAGATCAGCCTGCCTCTACCGCCAAAGTGCTGACATTAAAGGCCCGTGACCCCATGCCTGTCCTTCGCGTTATATGAAAAGACAAATCGCTGTTATCTTCGCTGTACATACATCCGCTAGAATAGCAGTACTCAGACTACGAGTTGTGACCCCTTGGCAAACTCTGTCTCCGAAAATATTTACATTACAACTCACAACAGCAGCAAAATTGTAGTTATGAAGTAGCGATGAAAGAGTTGCATGGTTGGAGGTCACCACAACTCCAGGAACTGTAGTAAAGAAGCGTTTAGGAAGGCTGAGAACTCTCTAGAAGATTGACTTACATCACCAGGGTGTGGCTCAGTGATAGAGTCCCAGCCTCGTGTGCACAGGTTTGACTCCCAGCAAATGGAAGCTACAGTTACTGCCTGGCATCCTAAGTAGAAGTTGTTTCAAAGGATATACTAACCAGTGCACTGCAAAAATTGACAGTTTAGAGTAAAACTGCTCTATCACTTAAGAAGGTATCTAATGGGACTGAAAAAGGGTAGTCACCCAATACCCATCCTTACTCACTTAAATATTCATGACGAAATGCTTCTCTAACCTTGGGGCAAATTTTCCATCATTTTTCTCCGTGAAATTATGTAGCTCTGTTTATAAAGCATTGAGAAAATAGGTATAAATTTTAATTTGAAAGTTGTCTGACTTAAAAAAAACTATGTATTTCTAAGTTTTATTATAGTCGACAATGTATAGTATCTCTCTCTCTCTCTCTCTCTATCCATATCATAAGTGTGCACGCAGGCAGGCACACACGGGTACATTTTTTGAGTGTGCATGGCTTACCTGTGAAAGTCAGAGGGTTGGTTCTCATGGAAACCATGTGAGTTCTGGGGGTTGAACCGAGGTCATCAGACTTGGAGGTTGGCGTGCGCCTTAAACCACTGTGCCGCCTTGCTAGCCCTTCACCTTATTTTTAGGGTCATTGATTCTCACTGAACTCAAAACTCATAGACTGGCTAGGATGGCTCAGCAGTGAGCTGTCGGGATCCATCTGTCTCCTCTCCTACCCCTTCCGTCTTGGTGTCACAGATGTGGGCCACCATGCCTGGCTTTTATGTGGATGCTAGAACACTGAACTCAGGTCTTTATGCTTGTGTCACAGACCCTTGACCAACTAAGAAGTCTCTTGAATACGTATATCTTTTTCTTTTTAAAGATTGATTTATTTATTCTGTGAATATGAGTCAATTGTGAGCCATCACGTGGTTGCTGGGAATTGAACTGAGTACCTCTGCTCACTCCAGCCCTGCTTGCTCTGGCCCAAAGATTTATTTATTTATTATTATATGTAAGTACACTGTAGCTGTCTTCAGACACACAAGAAAAGGGAGTCAGATCTCATTATAGATGGTTGTGAGTCACCACATGGTTGCTGGGATTTGAACTCAGGACCTTCAGAAGAGCAGTCAGTGCTCTTAACTGCAGAGCCGTCTCTCCAGCCCTGAATATGTATATCTTAATGAGGTAGATGTGAATTTTCTTTAAATTAGCTTCAGTAACTGTGGATGACTATCCTACCTGCCACTTGGATGAGCAGGCTTAGTCTTGGTCCTAGCTATAATTGTTGACACATGCATGTAAGTATGCGTATATACATATACACACACATAAGAAATTGTCATGGATGTAGCATTGCAATATTATATCAAGAGCCTTCAAACACTTTCTGAATTGTTTGTCAAGAACTGTATGCCTTGTTAAAAATCAGCTGTGGTTAGCTCCTACTTCCATTTTTTTTTTTTTTTTTTTTTTTTAAGACACAGTTTCTCTGTATAGCAGCCCTAGCTGTCCTGGAACTCACTCTGTAGACCAGGCTGGCCTCAAACTCAGAAATCTGCCTGCCCCTGCCTCCCAAGTGTTAGGATTAAAGGTGTGCACCACCACTGCCCGGCTACTTAATTCATTTTTATGGCGAGCAGAGAGTAAGAAATACCTGATCAGCAAATGTATTTACTTCAGGTCTTTGCTTCCTTGACACCTACAATTTGATTTGGTCTTTATAGTGCTTTGCCAATGTGTAGTATTGGGCCACTGGAATGGATGTGAGTTTTTGGTTTCTTCAGTATAGTAGGGGATTTGAGATATAGAGATCACCTTAACACACAGTACTCATAGGGATTGAAGAAACTGATTTCCTTCAAATGACTGTGTTCACCTTAGAACATCTTCATTCATACCTAGGGTATATGCACTCTCCAGTTGAAGTACGACTGTTCCTTGTGGCAAAAGGGAAATAATTGCATGTTGTGGGACATTGTCCTCTGGGCAGGATAGCTATGATCAGAGCAGCTTCCATTACTACAGGAACTCTCTCAAGACCCAACTGTTGACCTTCTCCCATTTAAAAGGAGGGGTTGGGCCACCAAGGCTCTTTAGGGATTCCAGATTCCCTCTGGCACATCCCTACCAGATGGACACCATCTTGTCTTATCTGCATAAGGCCTTGGGAGGTGCCTGGAACACACAGAGTGTAGAAAGTTAACTGGAGGTAGGTCTTAGTTAGGGTTTCATTGCTGTGAAGAGACACCCTGGCCATGGCAGCTCTTATAAAGGAAAACATTTCACTGGGGCTAGCTTACAGTTTCAGAGGCCGAGTCCATTATAGTCATGGTAGGAAGCAAGGCAGTGTACAGGCAGACGTAGTCCTGGAGAAGGAGCTAAAAAATCCTACATCCTGACCCTCAGGCAGTACAAGAAGACTATGTGTCACACTGGACGTAGTTTGAGCATACGTGCCTCCACAGAGACATACTTCTTCCAACAAGACCACACCTACTCCAACAATCCAACAAAGTCACACCTCTTAATAGTACCACTCTGTATGGCCAAGCATTCAAATACACGAGTCTATTGGGGTGGTGGTGGTGGTGGTGGGGGAGATATCTATTCAAACTACCACAGAGTAGGTGGGACTCCATCCATGTACTCATGTGAGAAAGTAGTTATCTATGCTGGGGTGAGACTTTTTTGGTGATGTGGTTAATTGGAATCACTCACCTCCGGGGGGGGGGGTGACTCCTCACCATCTTCTCATAGGTGAGTAATCCTCCATATGTATGTGACATATATGTGTGAGATGTTTGCATGTGTGTGCATTTCAAAGCTACAGCAAGATGTCAGGGATCAAGTGTTCTTTTCTATCACTCCCTGCTTTATGCCTTTGAGGCAAGGGTTCTCTCAAACCTCTCTTCTTCCTCGTAGCTCTAGAGTTATAATATAAAACACATGTGAACACCACCATTACATGAGTGCTGGGATCCAATTCAGCTTTGACACTTGTACGCACTAAGCCATCCTGCGTGCTCGCCGCATTTTCGGAAGACAGCCATTTTAAAGCACTTTTAGACATTATTATTCTATTTACATGTGTGTATGTTGTGTGTGTGCCAAAGTGCTTGTGTGGAGGTTAGAAGAAAGCTTTCGGGCAGTGGTTCTTAATCTTCTGAGTGCTGCTGCTCTTTAATACAGCTCCTCATGTGGTGGTGACACCCCACCATAAGATTATTTGGTTGCTACTCCATAACTGTAGTTTTGCTTCTGTTATGAATTGTAGTAAACATCTGATATTCAGTGTATCTGCTATGCGACCCTGAAAAGAATCCTGACCCGAAGGTTGAGAACCACTGCTTTTGGGAGTCAAATGTCTCTTTCCACCATGTATCTCGTAGAGATCAAATTCCGGTTGTCAGGCTTGGTGGTGGATGTCTGTTTTACCAGATGAGCCATCTTACCAGCGCTTCAATAAAACTGACACATTTTGATGAATGCAGTTCATGTATATGAAGCGTTTTACATGCATCATTTCTGTAAATCTCTGCAATTCTCCTGTACAGTAGATGATATTTTTTGTGCTTGTATACATGTGTCTCTTCTCCCCCAAGTCATATGATGAACCCTGACCTCATACACAACAGTATTAGAAGGTGGGGCCTTCAGGGGATAACTCAAGATCATGAGATCACCACTCTGACTGTGGGATTAGTGCTTTTCGTAAAAGAAACACAAAGAAGCTTTACATTGTAAAGTGTATGTGTGAGGTGCTCAGCGACTAACTCTGTGCAGTCAGTTACCTCCTCCACCTTTGCTTGATGTACTGGCTGGTTTTGTGTCAACTTGACACAAGTTAGAGTCATCCGAGAGCAAGGAGCCTCAAGATCCAGATGTAAGGCATTTTTTTTCAGTTAGTGATCAATGGGAGAGGGCCCAGCCCATTGTAGGTAGTGCAATGGATGTAGGTAGTGCCACCTCTGTACTGGTCATCCTGGTTTCTCTAAGAAAGCATGCTGAAGAAGCTATGCAGAGCAAGCCAGTAAACAATATCCCCTCCGTGGCTTCTCCATCAGGTTCTGCCGCTAGGATACTGCCCTGCTTGATCTCCTGTTCTGACTTCCTTCCGTGATAAACAGCAATTTGGAAGTGTAAGCCAAGTAAATCCCTTTCCTCCTCAACTTACTTGTTGGTCATGGTGTTTTGTCACATCAATAGAAACCCTAACTAAGACTCTTGGGTTCCCTCAAGCCCTCAGGCTTGCAAGCTCTTTTACCTGCTCAGCCATCTCCACTGGGAACTTTTTAACCCTTCCTGTCTTGTGGGCATATGTAGAAAGCTACTACCCATGAAGTGGACTCCAGAACTGGGAACAGTACATTTCTATTATTTTTTGCAAATCACCCTCCTCAAGGTTTGCTTGGTTTTCATTCTGTCTCTTCTAAGACAGGATCACCATCCCACTTTCCAGGTGAAGAAAGGACCAGAAGGCAAGAGAGCTGAATGCTCACAGCGTCTTCCTGCTGTGCAGGCTGGCTGACCATTGCAACACTCATGACTCTGTCTCAGTTTCCTTAGATACAAGAGGGACTGACTGTAAGCTAGGCATAAATCAAAAACAATTACATGCAAATAGCTTCCTTTTTTTAAAATGACTTTAAGGACTCAGATAGGGACCCTAACCTTCTGGTTCAGAAGATACACCCATCTGGATTTGCTAGTTGCACTTTAGCAAATGTTTGAAGACTAATAGTTGTTCAGACTATTTATTTTAATATTTTTGAATCCATTTAGATTTGTTCCACATCTTCCCTAGCATTTAAGGAGACTTTATTTTAATGTGATTACCTTTCAGCAGTACAGGATCCACAGGATAAAGGTAATGAATCTGACTGAGTGAGATTGTACAAAATAAAGTACAGGGAACTCTTAAACTATTAGGAGGGTCTTAAAAAATTAGGGGTGTGACTAGCAGCAGACACTTATACATAGCCCAACACTGGGGAGGCAGTGTCAGGAGGTCACAAGTTCAAGGTCAGCCTAGGCTATGTTTCAAAGACAAAAAAACCCAAAATACCTAGCCACTTGGCCTACTTTGGCAGTAAAATATGAGTGGATAGTAATGTTATTCAACAGTTTGGTAAACTCAGGCCAGGGAACATGAAAGAAAAAAAAATATGCTTTTGTGGTTGCCCCAAGGAGCTTCTGGAATAGCCACACATGATGAATCTCAGCCCTGACGTGGATCCAAGTTCTGAAACCTGGAGGGAGAATTGGCCAGTGAGTGACAATCCATTGTGGATCCAAGCCCTATGACTTGAGTTATTCTCAGGACCCAGACACAGCTGGGTCTAGACACGGCTACACTGCTATGTAACACACTGGCGGATCAGCCTAGTCGATGCAGAAAGGTTTTGGTTCCGTGAGAGACCCTGTCTGAAAGACAATAAGGCAGAGACTGATAGATAGAGACTTGGTATTCTGTGTGCATCCACAAGGACCTGTACCCCACACTCATGTGCATTATACTCCACACATGAAAATAAATGTGTGTCATAGGCACAGGAAGAGATGCTTAGAAGCCCTTTCCATAATTCTATAGTCTGGTGGTATTTGCCAGTGGCCTTACCATGGCAGACAATTTTAATGTGTGCACCATCCTATGGACTGTACCAGCTGGGAAGAATGTAAGCTAACCTGGGTGTAGGGGCCGGAGAGATGGCTCAGTGGGGAAAATGCTTTCTGTGAAAGCATGAGGTCCTGGGTTTGGGTCCCCAGAACCCATGCAGAATAGCCAGCTGTAGAAATGCCTGTCTGTACACCAGCACTAGGAAATGAGGTGGGTGGAGATAGGAGGATCCCTGCGGTGTCGGGGGGCTACCCAATCTAGAGAAATCAAAAGACTCCAGGAGCAGACAGAGATAGACCCAGTCTCAAAGATGAGGTAGAGAGTAGGACATGATGGAGGGATACACCTGACGTTGACCCCTCTCCTCTACGTGAACACAAATCGAATCAAGCAATACTGAGTCTAAAGGCTCCACGGTCTGAAAAACTTTGGAGCCCCTTAATCTATTATCAGCCTCGGTTGCCCACAGTGTAGGGACTAAGAGCAAGAATGTTAATACATACTCAGGGCTAGCACATTACGACCCTCATGAACTGAAAGTGAATTATTTTAAAACTTGCTGGTAGAATTTTGTTCATATTTGGTAAACTGTCTACACTGACAGGTAGACAGCATTCATTCGCATTCATTCAACCTTGCAGGTAAAGCCTGTGAGAAGTCACCTTGCCGTTTGGAAGGATCTTGACTGCTAGTGTCTATGGGCAGCATTTCATACCGCTGACCAGGCTTGGTCAGCTCTGGTTTAGAATGTGTTTATTTAGTTTTGAAAAACTTTCCTATATGAGTATGCCGTGGTATGTGTGGGCACGTGCCTGCAATGGTGCTAGCGTGGAGGTCGGACACCTTGTGAGAGTTGGTTCTGGTCTTTCACTAGATGGGTTCCAGGAATTACACTGTGGTCATCGGCATTAGCAGCGAGGACCTTTACCTAATGAATTACCTTGCTTGCATTTTTTTTTTTTTTAAGGTGGTGGTAGTAGGCAGGGTCTAATTAGCCCAGGTTGATCCATGAATGGCCTTGATCTCTGATTGTCTGGCCTCCACCTGAAATTATAGGCGTGTACCACCATATTGGTTTGCTCTGAGCTGGCCCTGATGGAGCCTGGGGTTTCATGCATGCTAGGCAAGCACTGTATCAACTAAGCCGTACCAGAGTCCTTCAGAAAGTCTCTTTATCTCTCTCCATGGTCTCCACTCCTTCTGCCACCCTTTGGCCCACACAGCAACTTCTCAGTGTCTAGTTGCTATTCCAGCTCTCAGTTGGTCCCTCTGGTCCAGTCTTTTTCACTTCAATTCTATCAGGTAATGTTTGTCTGTTTTGGGAAACGGTCTCACTGTGTAGCTCAAGCCTGCTCCAAACCTTCTATGTAGCTCAAGCTGGGTTCCGGCTTTCCAGCCTATTGCCTTAGCCTCGCAAGGGCTGGGCTTATGCTTATGTGGTACTATTCCTAGCTAGGATTTTAATTTTAAATAGAAAAGATTTTATAATACAGATGAGACTGTATGCCTTGCTTGATTTAAAGGGACATAGAAGGGGATGGGAATGGGTTCTTTGTATAAAATGCAAAGTAAAAAAATCATTAAAGGGTCATAAGAGATGAAAAAGACTTTAATTCGGACTAAGGTAGTTCAGGGTCTGAAGTGTTTTAACTTGGAGGCCCTTCTTAGGGAAAATAGAAAGATGTGTATGATACAAAGTTACACACAGTTAGTTTCCTTTGCTTCCTAGGGAGTGTCTCTCAAAACTAGTACAGTGGTTCTCAACGTTCCTAATGCTGCCAAACTTTAGGACAGTTCCTAATGTTATGGTGATTCCTAACCAAAAAATTAACTCATTATTATTTCATAATTGCAATTTTGCTACTGAATTATACTATAAATATCTGATAAGCAAGATATCTGATAAGCAACCCCTAAAGTGGCTGCCACCCGTGGGTTGAGAACCACTGCTCCAGTAGCTTACTGAACACAAAGGCAGTACTGAATCAGACTTGGAGGGCGTGTTCTGCTTTCTACCCGACTGGCAGCATTTCCTCACAGCATCAGAGTTGATCTTCCCTCTATCCTTTAGCCTCCCTCCTTCCTCCCCACCCCCCCCACTCCCATCTTATGCCACTGTCCTTATGTGTTGGGGACCATTATTTGGCAAAATAAGGGCTACTTGAAAAATAAGGACTATGTTACTTTACAGTTGATTTATACTACAAAGTGGGCCATAGGTAGGTGGCATGTCCAGTGTGGACATGCTGGACAAAGGATTGATTCACATCCCAGGGTGGGGCTGGGGTAGGGGGAGATTGGAGGGTGAGATATCACACTGAGCCATATTATTCAGAACGACTGTCAATTTAAAACATATGAACTAGTTACTTCTGGAGTTTTCTATTCAATAGTTTTAGATGGAGAAGAGCGGAAAGAAAGCAAAACTTTCGCTAAAGAAAGTCCGGGGGTGGGGCTGGGGCTGGCGGGATGGCTCAGAGGGTAAGAGCACTGACTGCTCTTCTGAAAGTCCCTGAGATCGGATCCCAGCAACCACATGGTGGCTCACAACCACCGGTAACGAGATCAGCCGCCCTCTTCTGGTGCATCTGAAGATAGCTACAGTGAATTACGCCTGAGCGAGCAGGGTCGGAGGGAACTGGGCCAGCAGAAGGTCCTGAGTTCAATTCCCAGCAGCCACACGCATGGTGGCTCACAACCATCTGTACAGCTACAGTGTACTCGTACACATAAAATAAATCTTTTTTAGCACTTTCCTACTGCAGACGAGGCTGTTCTGTTCTGCTCTCTCCTCTCAAGGTTTGGTAGTGACGCCTGTTGTTTTAAGTTCTAGTGAGGACTAACAGACCAGTAAGTCAATCTTATCTCTCTCTGTATACTTTGGAAACCCTGCCCTAACTGAATCCCGCCCTCACTTCCTCAATGAAGAGCATCCCTAGTGGGCTGGTTTTATCATTCCCCTGCACATACAAGATTCACGGCTCTGCTTTCTCCAACTCTGCTCCCCACTTGCCTATGGAAGCCCTTTCCATCCTTCAAAGCCTAGATCGATTCTCTCTTCATCTATAAATCTCAGCTGCTCCACTGTCTCCTTTGGTACCTCTCTTCCAGGCTTCCTTGATTCTGCAACACACAATTTAGCGCTTAATTATAAAGCTTATTGTTTGTTTTCAAGCTTATTCCCTCTCCCTTGTCCCTGGAGCCGATCACGGCGTCTCTCGCAAGGCTAGTTTTCAGCAAATGTTTATTGAACTGAATCAGTCTTCTCTGTAATTGTCGGGGATTTTTCGAATCTGTATTTTCTCAGAGTGTAGAATACAGTAGGAATTCAATACAAAATCATTGCTGGATAATTCTACTGTTTATTCTGTACACATTACCTGGTAAAATTTCTCCTGCACTTACAAGGAGATAGAAGAGGGTAGGCGGAAATATGCTATTTAAATCAAGTCCAGATTACATATCGACTTCCCAGCCTGGCTTTGTGAGCAGGATTCTTTCTCCCCACTCATTGTCTATATCCTGACTCCAGAGTTTCACAAGACTCCTCTCCTTTGTGTGGCTTACATTCTTTCCGCCCCCTCTTCAGTGATGTTTCTGGAGCCGTGAGTGGGGTCTTATGCGGAAGGCCTGTTGACAGTGATCATTCAGCAATACCTCATTCTCAGTACGCTACATTAACTACTTTCTACTTTAAAATGACGTGACTTTGACCAAAGCTAACAACAGCTTTAATCTACTTTAATCAACAGGCATAAATATTTAGAAGGCAGTTTGACAGGCAAAACATACCCATTTAAAAAAAAAAAAAAAGCAAAAACTCACACAACAGTAGTAGGCTCCCCTCTAGGGCTTCTGACCTCGGTCGAGTGCTGGTTAACAGTACCGGATTTGGAGTATAGCTAAAATCCAATCAGGAAACGGTTGGGCAGCTTCCCGCACAATTGTAATGCTTCCATCATACCTGTGGGCACATCTTGCTTGGCATTCAGTACTGTGATTCTAAGGCTACGTAATACTGCTCATGACTTGGCCCCCCCCCCCCCCCCCCCCCCCCCCGTCATCCCCCCAGCACCTTCTGCCACTTGAAATGCCTAGACATCAGGGCAGGATTTCTAGAGGACAGGATTGTAGGATCTGTTAAGTGCTGGCATCTGAGATCTTAATCAGGAAGATGACCCAGTAGCTGTAGGGTTGGGCCTGAGAGGGCTGTGAGAGGATTGAATGAAAGCTGTCTTGGAAGTTATGAGGGGGTTTCTGAGCACAAGGGGACTCACTTTTGCTGAGAAGCATTAGCTATTAGTGTTGAGGACATTTGCAAAATCATAAAAGATCAAATCGGTAAGTTTTTTTTTTTTTTTTTGAGATAGGGTCTTGGGTCTTAGGCAACCTAGACTTGATATATAGCAGAGGATGAACTTAAACTTCTGATGTGCTGGGTTCGTAGGAATGAGTTACCACATCTGGTTTATGCCGTGCTAGGATAAAACCTAGGGCTTTGAAAAAACTAGGGGAACACTCTACCAACAGAGTGGTGTCCCAAGACAACTGCCCCTGAGCTTGTTTGTTTGGTCTTATTACTATTTTTTTTCATGTTCCCTTTGTTTGCAGGACACTGGAATACCGTTTCCATTTCTTCTTCTTCTTCTTCTTCTTCTTCTTCTTCTTCTTCTTCTTCTTCTTCTTCTTCTTCTTCTTCTTCTTCTTTTTTTTTTTTTTTTTGTTCTTTTTCTTCTTCTTTTTCTTCTTCTTCTTCTTCTTCTTCTTCAGGCTGGCCTTGAACTCAAAAATCCGCCTGCCTCTGCCTCCCAAGTGCTGGGATTAAAGGCGTGCGCCACCACGCCCAGCCCCCATTTCTTCTTCTTACGCTGTTCTTTGTTTGTTTTTAAGTGCCTGGGCTAGAACTCAGTATCTTGCTGGAGCCAACCTGGGCTTTTCCAGCCTCCGGTGTTTTCTGTTCACCTTCTTGCCTCTTCTAGATGAACATGGATGAGACAACAGCTGGACTGCGTGTCTGCAAGGCTGTTTTTCACAAGGGTACCAGCCTGTTAAGTGGAAGATCCAGCCTTGAGTACGCAATGAATTTGTGTGCACATCCCCAAGCCTGTTTTTATTCTAACGC
>JADRCD010247010.1:0-25227 GCA_019843815.1 Montemys delectorum | reverse complement strand
ACACACACACACACACACACACACACACACACACACACACACACACTTATTAAGCAGCCTGTAAAAGCAGCATGTAACCTTGACTAAGACCTACAGACTTTCTGGGACCCAGATTTTCAAGTCCTAGTTGTAAAATCATGACATTGTCCACTCTAACAGTTTTATACCTCATCTTGGCCTAACCAACTCTCAGATATTTGGCCAGACATGATTACGGCTGCTTTGGAAAAGGTATCTTTGACAAAGTCAATGTTAAATGGATATGCTGTTTTCCTTCACTGCTGTTATGAAACATGAGACCTAGGGAGGCGATGTACCACTGATCGCCACACTCAGCCCTAAATAGGTGAGTTCTGAGTCAAACAGCACTGTCCCCCATGAAGTGGGAGGATCTTGCCCTAAAGTCAGAAGGCTTTGATCTCTCCCTGAGCAGCAATTCACTAGCAGCTAGTTTCTGCACTTGGGTTGCAATCCCACCCTTTCGTGTGCTGCCCACCAGCACAGTGTGGCCTCATCAGCCTCTTAACTACATTGGCAAGTGTCTTTTAACATGTTTTAGTTCTTACTGACTTACCGTGTTTACGTAAGTTAGCACACAGCCAGCACTTGTGTGGAGATAAGAGGACAACTTATTTGCAGGAGGTGATTCTCCCTTCTGCCCATGTGTGTCTTTGGAACTGAACTCAGGTCGTCAGGCTTGGCAGCAACACTTTTCTCCATTAACGTATCTTCACAGTGCTGATAATTCCTTACCATAGCGGTCTCCATCCATATACATTCTATTTCTGTGGGGAACCTTGATGAACACATTTATAGCCGAAGCATCTGACCCCAGGACAGGTAAAGGATGAAGGGAACTCTGCTTGCTATAGCCCTGGGCCATGACCAACAGCTTCTCCTGGGAACATCTTCTTACCTTTCCTTCTCTTTCTTTGCTAAAGTTAATTTCTTTCCCCATACAGAAAAACACAGAGATTGGAGGTAGAAGGGAACTGCCAAAGCAACTTCGAACTGTCACGGTCTCTATAGGTTTAAAGGAAGCGCTACATTTGAGCTGTGACATTCAAATGCTAGTCAGATTGGGTTGCTACCGAGAGAGACAGGCATGTGAGAAGAATAGAGATATTTGTGTAGAAATCAAGCTTTTCTGGGGCAAGCAAAGGTTTAGGGGCATCAATGGGGAACTCCCGATCACCCTATAAATATTCTTTCAAGCCCAAGTGGTTGGAGAAGGCAGGGTACGGTCTCTGACTCTATCAGAAGATACTGGGGAAAGTCCCTGCTGTACCTGTGCTTTCATGTGTATCTGTGCATCTGTGACTTTCAAAATATAGAGAAGCAGTCATTGGATGGATTCAAAAGAACACAGAGGACCAGTACGACCATCACTATTCACCTCCCATCTCTGGAAGATTAAGAGCCAGGATAGGTTTTGTTAGGCAATACAGCGTGGCCCTGTTGGAGGTGGTAGTACAGGCCTGGAATCTCAGTTCTCATGAGATAGAGGTAGGAAGATTGTCTATGATTTTAAGGCCAACCAGGGCTAGTGAGAAGAAAAACCAGGGTTCCAGGTTTAACTATGGTCTTAGGCAGTTCACTGGAAAAGTTGCCTGGTGTTATTCAGAATCTGTGTTGTTTCCATTTTTGTTTGTTTTTGAAACTTTAATTAATTAATTAATGTTGTACTTTATACAGGGTTTCTCTGTGTAGCTCTGGGTTTCTTGGAACTCGAACTCACAGAGATCCACTTGCCTCTGCCTGGCATCAAAGATGTGTACCACCACCGCCTGGCTGTTCTTTTCATTCTTTTTTTTTTTTTTTTTTTTTTTTTCAAGACAGGGTTTCTCTGTGTAGCCCTGGCTGTCCTGGAACTCACTCTGTAGACCAGGCTGGCCTCAAACTCAGAAATCCACCTGCCTCTGCCTCCTAAGTGCTGGGATTAAAGGCGTGCACCACCATCACCCCGCTGTTCTTTTCATTCTTAGGCAGTAAGAAGGCTAAATACTTCAGCTGACCTGCAAGAGCACTTTGTGTCTTTGAGCCCTTGGGTGTAATAATTGTGCAAGCCTTTGTAAGCTTGATGGTGCTATGCAACACACATGAGAGAGTGGGGGTGAAGGGGAGGGAGGAGGAAGAGCAAAGGGCTTTGCTTCATTTTTTTCCTGTAAGGGAAAAAAAAAAATACACCACACAAGGCTTTGAAAAAGACAGCTTCTTATTTTATCAAGTGGCATTTCAGCAGTGATGACTGCTCAGTCTCCCATGACCAAAATTTGAGTCCCTTGATTATAAACTTTCACTGTAAAAGTAGTTGTTAACTCTGGACCCCACATGCACACCTCTGCGTGCAGCCCTCCAGCCTCATGTAATTGGTGCATATTTAATGCACAAAAATAATTTTGAAATGAGTTTCAAGCATAGATCTTGGGACAGGAAAGACATTGGTGAATGGATCCTACATTCACAGGGACACAAAAAGATAGCATTGCTTAGCACATTTGAAAATAATGTTAACTATGGAAAAAAAGTCACAATAAAGTAGAGAGCCTCAGAAGGTCTGGGTATGGAAACTTGAAACTTGGCTACACTTCCTACAGACAGGTCTCCTTGAGAGGGTAAAAGGAATATTTCAGTTTGGCAGCACTATTATAACAACAGCTGTCAGGTACAGGGAGCAAGTCAGGCTCATGTCTTGGAGAACAGCTTTCCAACTAGAGGCAGCGGATGCCTCAAAGACAAGAAGTTCATGAAGAAGTTTAAAAGTAGAAGAGACTGGCAGACTGTGCACCATGAGATCAGACCTGGCAGGGTCATGAAGTCTACCACTGGGGCTCTAGCTTGGTTTAACTGAGATGGAAATAGCCAGAAAGGCTTTATTCCAGGGGGGTACATGTCTCAGCTTATATTTTCAAAGGACTACTGTGAGTGCTATAGTGTAAGCAACAGACTAAGGTATGAAATTTTGGAGATCACTTGGGAAGCAACTGTTGTCCTCCTGAGAGAGGACTATGGTTCATATCAATGAGAGTGTGAGACAGCTAGATTGAGCATCAAGACTTGAGTGTAATGTTCCTATTTGCAAAGGACAGAAGGTAGGGCTAGTCAAGAAACTACAAGGAAAAAATCAGAAATGTAATTTGTAATCCCAGCACTTGGGAGGTACAAATGGGAAGTTCAGGATCATCCAGGGCTATGTAAAAGTTTAAAGTCAGTCTGGATTATATGAGACAGTCTTCCAACCAAGTAAACCAACCAACCAACCAACCAAGGAAAATATTTACAAAACAGTTATTGGGAAAGTGTAGACAGGAAATAATGGGAAAACTCAGTAGAGAGCTAGGGATGTAGCTCAGTGGGTAGAGTGTTTATGTAACATGCACAAAAGCCTGGGTTCGGTATTCCTAGCACTTTGTAAAACTGGGTGTTGTGGCACACATTTGTGCTCCCAGCACCTGGGAGGTGGAGGCAGAAGGATTAGGAATTCAAGGTCATTCTCAACTGCCTAGTGAGTACAAGGTCAGTCTGGACTACTTCTTGAGAGACCGGTTCAAAAACAAAACCCATAGAGCGCAGTGCCTTAGAGCTCTCTTCATCTTTGATGTTGATACTAAATCATTTAGGATAAGCATAAGCAGGGCCTTGAATTCTCTTAGGTGGAAGTCCTTGGTAAACTTTAGAAGTTCCAATAGAGTGTGCTTGAAGGCGGATACCCTGATGGGTGATAAAGAGGAATAAGAGGGAGATGGAATGAAGACATGGTGTCTACACAACCTGTTTTCTGAATCTGCCTTTCTGAGACAACATGTTCCAGTGACTTGAGGAACTAACTTATGGATATCCTTATTCCATGCTTCTTTCTCTGGCTCTGTGAGTCTCTTCAAAGAGCTTATCTTGTGCCTGTTATGAAAGGGAAAGTCATCAATGAAGCACGAGCAAGCCTGATAAGATCGCTGCCTTCCTGGAGGTCACATTCCAGAGGAAGAGGAAAAAACTGATGAAGACGCAAACTGTGTGGCTGATCACGGCTGCCAATGAGACGTATGATGTATGCTGTGGTCTTACAAGATGGGCCTGAGAGACTTCTTTATAAGTTGAAGAAAGCAAGAAGAGGCATAGATCAATTGACCCCTTGTACAGCTCTGGAGTGGTAGATGGGAGTGGTAGTGGGGAGTGGTAGATGCCCCATGAAGTGTATTTCATAGGTAAATGTGACCCCTTTCCACTTGCATGCTGAAAACTTAGCACAATGACATTTGGCAGTGGAAACTTTGATGGGTAATTAAGACATGAAGAACAGGATTAGTGCCTTTGTAAGAAGAGATACAGGAAGATTTCTGACTCTTCAAGGATATAGCAAGACTACATTCACTACAAACCAAGAAGATGGTGTAAGAATTGAGCAAATAGGGACACCTCATAAAAATACCAAGGAGCAAGGTATGTCTATTAAGCCTAAAGACAGAGCTTCAGAAGGGTTTTCCAAGCAAACATCAGTCCCCAGGAGATGCCCTAATGGCAGGGAGTAATACCCGGTTCCAGGAAACGTCCCCAGTAAGGGTGGATCTCTCCCCCCACCCCTCCTATGTGCAATTGGTATCTCCTCCTCACCTGGGGCACAGAGGTCAATGGAAACAAAGACAATGGGCTCCACCAATGAGAGATAACCAACTCATACTATAAACTTATGTACTGGGAAGGTTTAAAAAGTGTGTGCTTTTGTTCCTCAGGGTCACCTTTGTTCCAAATGCTAGAGGACCCCACTATACTGGATCAATAAAAACCTCTTGCTGATTGTATCAATCTCCATCCCTGTGTCTTTGAGAGTGGAACACCCACGTCAAATTTAACAGGAAGCAGAAGAACAGTGGTGCCCTTTCCCGCTGGGCTATCTTGGCAGCCCCATGCTAATTCTCTGGGTCTGTCAGAGGCAAGCACCAGGAAGTCCCATTCTAGCAGTTCCTGAGAATTCCCTTAAGCGATGGAAGCCCTTCAATTACTCTTTGGTATGTAAAACAATTCTGTCTTCTATGGGACTGCTCTGAGAATTCTAACTATGTTTACAGTTAGCAATAGTGCCTGACCTCTATTGCTAACTCTGGGGGTACCCTGTCTGATAAGGCAGCTTCTTTGTGAGAATTTCATTAGGCAAAAAAGCATGACCTCTATTGCTAACTCTGGGGACATCCTGTCTTATACAGCAGCTTCCTTATGGGAATTCCAAGCTACCAATAGCTTGGTAATAAATTAGGATATATTGGAACGCTGTGCTGGCCAGGGAACAATGTTTAATCTTAGTTTAACTATTTACGAATCATTTCTTGGGGCACCTTTATGCCCGAATAAGAAGGCACGTTGACTATTGGAAAGACTAATCTGGAACACATCTGAGTTAGGAGATGCCAGCGACCGAATACCCAGGAGGCAAGCTCCCTTTGAAGCTGTACGCCTCAGGTCCGTGATTAGGCCTTCAAGCCTGACACGCAGACTTTCCTGGAGTAGATGAGTGGGCGTGGCAGGCCAGAAGACACTTCCAGCTGAGGGAAAGGCTCTCTAACAGTAGAGGCCTTAAGATGGAAGAGGTTAGGAGGAGGGAAGAAGAGAAAGGTCTCATTGGTTAGAGTGGTTGAGTTGGGTGGAAGGCATGGGGAAAGCACATGGGCAGCAAAACATGCATGGGAGGCTTCCAAGGCCCAGACTTGAGAGAGAGTTGCACCCTGTGTGGCTGTTTCTGTAGTAGACATACTCTGCATTTTGTGAGGAGGGGATGGTGGCTGTGGAGTTAGTGACAAATGCATGACTTGATTTTTCTTTTTCTGGAGTAAGCCTGCTGATGGATTGATTGAACACAATGAATGAAAAAAAAAGAGCAAAACGACAATTTTTTTTTTTTTTTTTTTGTGGAGGCTGAGATGCAAGAGGCATTGGGTTTGATCCTTAGCACTGCATAGGCCAGGTATGATGGCTTATGGCGGTTATTCTAGCACTCAGGAGGTAGAGACAGGAGGATTAGAAATTCAGAGTCATCTGAAGGTACACAGTGAGTTTTGAGGCCAGCCTACACTATAAAAAAAAAAAAATGTTTTGTTTTTTTGTTTTTTTTTTTTTTGGAATGGACAGTCAGCTACATGAGGACCATTATCTAGAAAAAAAATATCTAAGAGACAATGTGAGGTGGTGAGGGAGAAGTAGGGATTTGAAGCAGAGAATTGGTTTAAAAATAAGAGAGTTCAAAAAAGTTTGAGACAAAATGTTTTGAGAAGTTGGATGCCCAGAGCGGTGATGCAGACCTACGATCACTGCACTTGGGAGGCTGCAAAACCAATCAGGGGTACATAGCATGCCCTTGACTCTAAAATGAACCAACCAACGAAACAACCAACCAAACAAATCAACAAATAAAGAGCTAGCCTACTAGATCAAACACTGGTAGCCGATGTTAGTTGTTGGATATTGTGGTAGGTAGCTCTAACATTTTCGGGCCCTTGGGGCTTGTTCAACAATGATGCTCTTTTTTGTTAGGAGGGGTGGTGATTTGGATGAGAATGGCCTATAGGCTCTTATGTTTGAATGTTTTATCACCAGGGAGTGGAACTGCTTGAAAGGATTAGAAGGATTAGGAAGTGTGGCCTTATGAGTTGTGGTCTTGTTTGAGGAAGTGTGTCAGTGGGGTGTGCTTAGAGTTTTCAAAAAGCCACACCAGGTTCTGTGTGTGTGTGTGTGTGTGTGTGTGTGTGTATGTGTGTGTGTTCACCTGCCATAATGTGTGTGGAAATCTCTGAGGAGAAATAACCCGAGGAAGACAATTTTCTTCTTCATGTATGTGCCAGAGATGGGACTCTGGCTTCACGCTTAACTGCACGCATTTTTCCTTCTGATCTATCTTGTCAGCCCTGCTGTCTTATTTTATGAGTCAGGGCCTCACTCTGCTGCTGAGGCTGGCCTCCGGTCCATCTGAGCTCTCAGATTACTGGCCTGCAGAGACGTGTTGCGCTTCTTTGTTTATCTGGTAATTTGGCTGGAGGCTTGGCTTCCTTTTGAATTCACCTTTATTTCCCTGGGCTCCACGGGGGCACGTCCTGAACTTGATAGATAGCACCAGCAGTTCCTGATTGAGGATAACAGTAGGAAGAAAAAAAAAAAAAAAGGCAGCTTTTGATGGGTGGAAACGTGATGCTGGAGGCCAGAGAGGTGGGCTTGAGAGCTGGTTCCAATGAGCAACGGTGTGTCACACCTTCCATGCTGTGTCTGGTGGCTGCAGAGAGCCCTGTCTTCTTGGAGCTAGAAGAGAGTCCACGATAAGGCAGGGTGGAAATCTGACTCACTGGCACACAGTTACAAGCTTTTGTCTCTGATTCTGACTTGGAAGTGAGTCAGGGGTTGGGAAAAAAAAAAACCTTTTGGAAGCAAATGTAGGGGGACGCAAGACAGTTCTGCCTTGACTGAATTTTATCCTGAGACAGACACAGTGTGGGCCTGTTCTTCCATACACTCTGGTAACCCTATACTGCTTCAGCCTTTCTCCTTCAACAGCAGGGAGTTATGAAGCCTGACGACTCACTCATTTTCTTCAAGATTTGTATGAAATGCAATTTAGAGGGAGATATAATCTCTCTTTTTCTATTCACTCCAATAAACGCTAATTACCACTAGGGCAGGGCAGATGGGCTGCTAGAAGCCTGAAGCAATATGTAATACTCTTCCTTTACATTTACCGAAGTCTCTGCTTCTAACAGCTCTCAGGCTACTTCCCCGCCATTCAAACTGGGCCCCTGCAATCTGCAGTAGATTTGCTGAGCATCTGGTTGTGGGAGTTGAGGCTGAGGCACAAACACTCTGGGAACACAGCTCAAAACGGTGGGGCTCACATGAGGTCTGAAGAGCTAGTTCTGAGATCTTGGGCAACACGGATTAAGAAATGCAGTTTGGCTCTGAGGCTTGAGGGGTGGATACAACGCAGATATAAGTTAAGTTAAACGATAAGGAGACATTCGTGTGTTAAAAAACAAACAAACAAACAAACAAACAAACAAACCAGGCTGCCACAAGGAATATGGGACATGGAGGATTACACTAGGGACACAATTGTGACCCACAACCTCAGAGCCCCTGCTGGCTTCTCTGCTTTGTTCTTGTTTCCTTCTCTGACTATCTCTGTCTTCATATTGGTTGGCCTCTCCTGCATTAGGCCAGGAAATGGGGTCACATAGAACTTTGTAGTTTTTTTTTTTTTTTTTCACTTTATGCCTAGGGAGAAATTGTCTTTAACACTTCCAGTTTCTAGAAGTACCCTAAGAAGGCTTCTGGTTGGATTAAAATACGTCATCATTAGGATCCTGAGCCAATCCTTTAGGGCAATATAGGAGAGTGGGGTGAACGGGGCCCAGTGTGGGACCCACCTCCTGGACTTGGTAATTCTTTTGGGAACCTCGTGGACTTGGAGCATCAGAAGGGGTGGAATTTAGGAAACCAAAGCTGTTTTTAGAAACAGGGACAGGGGCTTTGACCTGACAAGTGCAGTGCTCCCAAGAAAGAGTCGCCCATTTTTTAAAAAAAAAAAAAAAAAAAAAGGAGACAGAGAGGTCTTTGCAAAGTCTAGATGGCTGAGAGGACAGCGCCTGTCCCCACTTCGCTGAAGTGGCCACAAACAAGTAGAGCCCTCGGCCCAAGCTCAGAAGCCTTCGGTAGTCAGTCCCCAGGTCTCCAAAGCACTAGTTTTCTTTCATCTCTGCACAGACTCCGCCCTCCCCTTCCTGAGCTAAGCCTCAAGCTTCTGGTGTGGCGTTTGCACAGACCCGGGGCAGGGGAAAGCAGACTATGGGCTTCTCCTCCCCTGGTGCCACTATCCAAGCTGGGTATGCTGGATGTGCGAGAGTGCTAAAAGAAAAGCCAGGGCTCTAGAAGGATACCCCAGCTAAGTGGCACAGGCCCCACCCTAGCTGGCAGCGAAAGTCGGGGGAGGGGAGGTTCTGGGTCTTTCAGTGCAAATCTTGTTAACCTAACCTTGAACAAGGTCGAGAACCCAGTGGTCCGTTTGCAAGGTGGGAACAGGAGCCTCCACTGTGCACCTGTAAGGAAACACGTAAGCCATGACCTACAAAATGTCACCAGAGCTGGGGCTCATTTTCGTAGAATAGGGAACTTTACCAGAGAAAGGGACCCGGAGCTTTCCAGACATTGAGGCCAGTATCCTGTGAGTGTCCGGGTGGGATGGGGCCAGGCCTTTCCAACCTCCACTTCCCTGGGTGACTGCTGCTAGCTTTGTAACCTGATTCTTCCACGTGGTGGGCGCTTGGAGGTAGGTGGTGGTACCAGTTATATCAGCCAGAGGAATATTTGGCTAAACATAACATTGAAAAACCCCCTCTCCCTAGCCCAGGACCCCTCTTGACTCGGTGGAGGCGATACTGCTGCGGCTGAGAGATCCATCCAGCCTGGCCAGGCAGCCGCCGCGGCTCCCCTCCCCCGCTGGACTGTGAGCCCATTTTCGCTCGGCTGGTCTCTGCGCCGCCGGATGGATGGCGCCCCACCCCCTCTCCTCTGCTCAGTCATTCAGACTTGGAAAGTCAATAACACGCTGACATCATCAGGGGTTTGTGTATTATTACACGGCTACTTTCCAGAATACCTGGCATTATCTAAGAGAGGAGCACTCGATTGCGCCAGCAAGGCCCCGCAGCGGAGTCTGCAGCCCCGGGGAGGCGCGGCTGCTGTGGCCAGGCCCTTTTTTCCACAGGGAGTACCTCCAGGGCACCAATTAGGAACAGATGGTGGCTTCTGCTCTAAAAGCAGATGCACTTTAGATATCAATACAGATTCATTTTGGCTTGGGGGTGTACTCAGAAGTCACCCTCAAGTGACCTCCATTTCTTCTGAAAACACACGTGCCCTGACTTTTGGTCCTTAAAGAGCATTTTCAATGATTCTCACACAGGCAAAAAAAAAAAAAAAAAAAGAAAGGCGTTTGCTCTAACCAGAAGCTAATGCCGGCCCCTGGAGGCTTCCGAGTGGGGGTTGGGGAGGGGGTGTTACGCAATCACCACTGCGGGTGATTAGGGCTCTGCTTTGCCTCCAAGGCTGAACTGAAGGTTTTGGTGCCTGAGCGTCTCTTTAAGCTTACTGCAGGGCAAACGCACAGAAAAACATGGCCCAGATTTATGGTGCAAAACTGCTCTCCAAGCAAATTGCCTTAGCATTCTGTTTCGGTTCTGTAGCAGAGAAAAGTAGATGAATTTGGTGTTAATTAAGATCTCTTTATCTTACTATTCGGTGGTTCCTTTGCCTAGAATGAGGTTTTTTTTATTTTTTATTTAAGTTTATGACAGCAACTTAGGTTTAAGTTTTTAAGTTTTAGGGGTTTACTTCTCTCCGCCTTGCTGTGAACGGTACATGAAAGGAGCTTTGATACAAATTAATTGTATTGATTGCTGCCACTTTGTTTTTGAGAACACATTCACATATTAAAGACAATACATCCAATAACTCACGCAACATGGCGCCTTCTCTGTGTGGCCAAGCAGGCTATTATTTACAGACACAGGGCAGGTCTCCTTTAAGTTCTCGTCAGTATTTTTAATTGGAAAAAAATAATGGCAGCCAGCCCTAATTTGGAGAATAACAAAGGGAAGGGCTGGCCCTCCTTGGCCTCATCTTACCTCTCCTGCTCCCGGCGGGGAGCTGCCTGATCTAAAGTCCTTAAGTGCTCCCCTGGAAGTAGCAGAGCAGACAGCCTCTCAACTAGTAAGATTTTCTCTCCCTGCAACCAGTCATTTCCGAAGGTTAGGCCAACTTCCCTCTAAATGCTATGACAGAGACCGATCTGAAGCTGCTATTTCTCAAATCCAGCCACAGCTGGGGTGCACACAGCTGGGAGTCAGGGCAAAACCTTCTAGGATGGCCCCCTTATTGCCTGAGAAGTGTCTGAAATGGTGAGACGTGCAGAAAAATGGAACTTATGGGGTTGGGAAGAAAAATGAACCCCCATTTTGGAGCCTAATTGAAACCTCTAGCCAGCTGAAAAGCACGATTTTTTTTTTCAAGTTCAAATCTGCTGTGAAAGTTGCTGTCATACAAACAATATTCCTGTGTATGTATGTGTATGCAGGCTCAGCATGTGAAGGTCAGAGGGCAACCTCAAGTGGCCTTCCTCACCAGGTGATTCCCACTTTTTGCTTGAGATGGGGGTTTCTCAGGATTTTTGTTGTTTTTATGTGTATGGGTGTTTCTATGTATGTATGTATGAATGTATGTATGCATGTATGTATGTATGAATGTATGTATGTATGAATGAATGCATGTATGTATGCATGTATGTATGTATGAATGTATGTATGTATGAATGTATGAATGTATGTATGTATGTATGTATGTATGTATGTCTGTATGTATGTGTGTGTGCAAGGGCCTGTTGTGGTCGAAGAAGGTGTTTGATCTGCTGGAGCTGGAGTCTTCAGTGGTTGAAAGCTCCCAGATGTAGCTACTAGGGACTCATCTCTGGTCTTCAGCAATGCAGCAGAAGCTCTTAAGTCCTACCTCTAGCCCGGTGGTCTACTCCTTGAAGTAGGCCAAGTTAGATGGCCAGAGAGGTCCACCACTTGCCTGCTCCTGCCTCCCATTTTGCCATCCCACAGGTTACATGGTAATGTCTGGCTTTCTATGTAGGTTCTAGGGAAACTCAGACCCTCACACCTGTGATGCGAGTGCTATACTGACTGAGCTCTCTCCCAACCCCCAAGATTCTTTTTATATAGAAATCGTTTATGTCAAATTAGCAATGAATCACACTTAAGTCCCAAGCTTGCATAACTTTGAGGGTGGCTTTATTTTCTCTACAGGATATTGTTTAGAAAGCTTACAAACTAGATTGTTAAAGCTGGTGAGACAGCTCAATGGGTAACGGGCTGGCTTTCGCAAGCCTGGCGACCTGAGTTCCATCCCCAGAAGCCATGTGGAAGGAGAGAACCAACCCAAGAGTTCTTCCTTACTTATGCATGTGCAGCCTGGGATGTGAAACCATATATATCCTGGAAATATATGATAATTCACCCTAACTTGAGATAAGGTCTCACCATGCTGCTTAGGCTGGTCTCACACATCTTAGCTCAAGTAGTGCCCCAGTACGTCTCCCCACTAGGTGAGACTAGAAGTGTGAACTGCCATACTCAGCTCGATATCGTGAGTCAGAAATACCAGTTGTTCACATTTATTTCCACCCTACCCTAGTCACATCAGCTAGGCAATGGAACCAGCTTAGATGTCAGTCAGCTGATCTGTGGATAATGAAAAGGTGAGGTAACCCAGGCTCAAAAAGACAAACACTGCCTGTCCTCTCTCAAATGCAGATCCTAGCTTTTCATCTTGATATATGTCTGTTTATGTGGGAGTAAGTGTGGGCAGAGGCCAGGAAACAAGAAAGGGGCCCACAAGGTGGAGGGGAAAAGCTTCAAGGGAGAGGGCTGGGGAGGGCAGTTGGGCACATGTGTGCTGAAAGTGGAAGGGGGGCTGCAGAAGTACAAGTGGGGATGGGGGAAGGGAGGAGGAAGGGGGGGGGGGAACCAATTCAAACTAATTAAGTCTGAGAGCACCATAAGGAAACTTGTTATTTTGTATGCTAATTAATACATAAATTACAGAATGCATAAACTGTCTGTGGGCAAGATTTTCAATCCATTGCTCACTGATATTTTTGGTTAAAAATTAGAGGAATAAATTAGAAACACAGAAATAGGATCTGTTGATTCTTAATGATGAACCCAACAGGTAGGAGGCTGAGCCAAGAGGGTTTGGAGTTGAAGGTCTTATATAGCAAGTCCATGTCTATAAATAAGTAAATTAATAAATATTAGAAAACAGGTAAAATGAGGTGTTCAGTAAATTTCAAAACGTAGATTTAGAAATTTTCTGCATTAAACTGTTACTACTTCAAAATCTTCTTGGTTTCTATGCACATCTAGCCATGAAATGTTCCTGGATGGTTCTTAAATCTGGATGGGACCTTAACTTTGAATGGACGTGGTAGAGATGAGGCAAAGCAGTGGTCCAACTGCATGAGGTTAGCCTGGGTATGTGTTTAGGAGTCCTGACTGATCAAATTTGTTTTGCTTTACAAAATAAAGAACAATAACAACAACAACAACAAAATCCAAACTGGAGTAAAACTCTGGAGTTTCTATTTCTTTTTGTTTTTTTGTTTGTTTGTTTGTTTGTTTTTTGTTTTTTTGAGACAGGGTTTCTCTGTGTACCCCTGGCTGTCCTGAAACTCACTCTGTAGACCAGGCTGGCCTCAAACTCAGAAATCCACCTGCTTCTGCCTCCCAAGTGCTAGGATTAAAGGCGTCTGCCATGTTAGCATTAGGGTCTCCAAAGCCTGTGATGTCACAGATCTGTTGCCAGGGCAACAGCTACCATATTCCCAGAATCCATTGGGCTCACCTCCCACCTTTACTTGCGGCCACTATGTCAGAACCCGTATATATATATATATGGAACATTCCTCTCTCTCTCTCTCTCTCTCTCTCTCTCTCTCTCTCTCCCTCCCTTCCTCCTTTCTTTCTGCTACTGCCTCCCTCTCTCCCTCTCAATTAAACCTCTTACATGTGGAACTGTTTGGGCCTAGTGTGTGGTATGTTCTGATGCGACCTGCCGCCGTTCTAACACATCACGCCCGCCATCACTGCCTGGCTGGAGTTTTTCTTATGAAAGAAAGAAAGAAAGAAGGGAAGAAAGAAAGAAGGGGAGAAAGAAAGAAGGAGAGAAAGAGAGGAAGAAAGAGAGAAGGAAAGAGAGAAGAAAGAGAGAAAACAGCTCCTCTTATTGTAAAGGAAAAGCTTTAAACAATACAAACCACAGTGACAACTGGGTTGAGCTGAATGTGGTATGCTAATTGATGAATTTTGAAATTTATTTCTTGGCTTGGCTGGAGCTTAGTTGGTAGAGTGCTTGCCTAATATGTGCAAGGCCCTGGGTTTGCTCTGTAGCATGCACAAAACTGATGGGGAGAGGAAGAGTCATGCTTGTCATCCTAGGGCTAGGGGATGGAGACAAAAGGAGCAGAACTTAACATGGTCCTCAACTACGTGGTGATGAGATGCTCAGATAAAAAAAAAAAAAAAAGACTTAAAATTACACATACACACCACCTGTCCTGGAAGATAAGGCTAGCCTCAAACTCAGAGATCAGCCCGCCTCTACCGCCAAAGTGCTGACATTAAAGGCCCGTGACCCCATGCCTGTCCTTCGAGGTATATGAAAAGACAAATCGCTGTTATCTTCGCTGTACATACATCCGCTAGAATAGCAGTACTCAGACTACGAGTTGTGACCCCTTGGCAAACTCTGTCTCCGAAAATATTTACATTACAACTCACAACAGCAGCAAAATTGTAGTTATGAAGTAGCGATGAAAGAGTTGCATGGTTGGAGGTCACCACAACTCCAGGAACTGTAGTAAAGAAGCGTTTAGGAAGGCTGAGAACTCTCTAGAAGATTGACTTACATCACCAGGGTGTGGCTCAGTGATAGAGTCCCAGCCTCGTGTGCACAGGTTTGACTCCCAGCAAATGGAAGCTACAGTTACTGCCTGGCATCCTAAGTAGAAGTTGTTTCAAAGGATATACTAACCAGTGCACTGCAAAAATTGACAGTTTAGAGTAAAACTGCTCTATCACTTAAGAAGGTATCTAATGGGACTGAAAAAGGGTAGTCGTCCAATACCCATCCTTACTCACTTAAATATTCATGACGAAATGCTTCTCTAACCTTGGGGCAAATTTTCCATCATTTTTCTCCGTGAAATTATGTAGCTCTGTTTATAAAGCATTGAGAAAATAGGTATAAATTTTAATTTGAAAGTTGTCTGACTTAAAAAAAACTATGTATTTCTAAGTTTTATTATAGTCGACAATGTATAGTATCTCTCTCTCTCTCTCTCTCTATCCATATCATAAGTGTGCACGCAGGCAGGCACACACGGGTACATTTTTTGAGTGTGCATGGCTTACCTGTGAAAGTCAGAGGGTTGGTTCTCATGGAAACCATGTGAGTTCTGGGGGTTGAACCGAGGTCATCAGACTTGGAGGTTGGCGTGCGCCTTAAACCACTGTGCCGCCTTGCTAGCCCTTCACCTTATTTTTAGGGTCATTGATTCTCACTGAACTCAAAACTCATAGACTGGCTAGGATGGCTCAGCAGTGAGCTGTCGGGATCCATCTGTCTCCTCTCCTACCCCTTCCGTCTTGGTGTCACAGATGTGGGCCACCATGCCTGGCTTTTATGTGGATGCTAGAACACTGAACTCAGGTCTTTATGCTTGTGTCACAGACCCTTGACCAACTAAGAAGTCTCTTGAATACGTATATCTTTTTCTTTTTAAAGATTGATTTATTTATTCTGTGAATATGAGTCAATTGTGAGCCATCACGTGGTTGCTGGGAATTGAACTGAGTACCTCTGCTCACTCCAGCCCTGCTTGCTCTGGCCCAAAGATTTATTTATTTATTATTATATGTAAGTACACTGTAGCTGTCTTCAGACACACAAGAAAAGGGAGTCAGATCTCATTATAGATGGTTGTGAGTCACCACATGGTTGCTGGGATTTGAACTCAGGACCTTCAGAAGAGCAGTCAGTGCTCTTAACTGCAGAGCCGTCTCTCCAGCCCTGAATATGTATATCTTAATGAGGTAGATGTGAATTTTCTTTAAATTAGCTTCAGTAACTGTGGATGACTATCCTACCTGCCACTTGGATGAGCAGGCTTAGTCTTGGTCCTAGCTATAATTGTTGACACATGCATGTAAGTATGCGTATATACATATACACACACATAAGAAATTGTCATGGATGTAGCATTGCAATATTATATCAAGAGCCTTCAAACACTTTCTGAATTGTTTGTCAAGAACTGTATGCCTTGTTAAAAATCAGCTGTGGTTAGCTCCTACTTCCATTTTTTTTTTTTTTTTTTTTTTTTAAGACACAGTTTCTCTGTATAGCAGCCCTAGCTGTCCTGGAACTCACTCTGTAGACCAGGCTGGCCTCAAACTCAGAAATCTGCCTGCCCCTGCCTCCCAAGTGTTAGGATTAAAGGTGTGCACCACCACTGCCCGGCTACTTAATTCATTTTTATGGCGAGCAGAGAGTAAGAAATACCTGATCAGCAAATGTATTTACTTCAGGTCTTTGCTTCCTTGACACCTACAATTTGATTTGGTCTTTATAGTGCTTTGCCAATGTGTAGTATTGGGCCACTGGAATGGATGTGAGTTTTTGGTTTCTTCAGTATAGTAGGGGATTTGAGATATAGAGATCACCTTAACACACAGTACTCATAGGGATTGAAGAAACTGATTTCCTTCAAATGACTGTGTTCACCTTAGAACATCTTCATTCATACCTAGGGTATATGCACTCTCCAGTTGAAGTACGACTGTTCCTTGTGGCAAAAGGGAAATAATTGCATGTTGTGGGACATTGTCCTCTGGGCAGGATAGCTATGATCAGAGCAGCTTCCATTACTACAGGAACTCTCTCAAGACCCAACTGTTGACCTTCTCCCATTTAAAAGGAGGGGTTGGGCCACCAAGGCTCTTTAGGGATTCCAGATTCCCTCTGGCACATCCCTACCAGATGGACACCATCTTGCCTTATCTGCATAAGGCCTTGGGAGGTGCCTGGAACACCCAGAGTGTAGAAAGTTAACTGGAGGTAGGTCTTAGTTAGGGTTTCATTGCTGTGAAGAGACACCCTGGCCATGGCAGCTCTTATAAAGGAAAACATTTCACTGGGGCTAGCTTACAGTTTCAGAGGCCGAGTCCATTATAGTCATGGTAGGAAGCAAGGCAGTGTACAGGCAGACGTAGTCCTGGAGAAGGAGCTAAAAAATCCTACATCCTGACCCTCAGGCAGTACAAGAAGACTATGTGTCACACTGGACGTAGTTTGAGCATACGTGCCTCCACAGAGACATACTTCTTCCAACAAGACCACACCTACTCCAACAATCCAACAAAGTCACACCCCTTAATAGTACCACTCTGTATGGCCAAGCATTCAAATACGCGAGTCTATTGGGGTGGTGGTGGGGGAGGGGAGATATCTATTCAAACCACCACAGAGTAGGTGGGACTCCATCCATGTACCCATGTGAGAAAGTAGTTATCTATGCTGGGGTGAGACTCTTTTGGTGATGTGGTTAATTGGAATCACTCACCTCCTGTGGGGTGACTCCTCACCATCTTCTCATAGGTGAGTAATCCTCCATATGTATGTGACATATATGTGTGAGATGTTTGCATGTGTGTGCATTTCAAAGCTACAGCAAGATGTCAGGGGTCAAGTGTTCTTTTCTATCACTCCCTGCTTTATGCCTTCGAGGCAAAGGTTCTCTCAAACCTCTCTTCTTCCTCGTAGCTCTAGAGTTATAATATAAAACACATGTGAACACCACCATTACATGAGTGCTGGGATCCAATTCAGCTTTGACACTTGTACGCACTAAGCCATCCTGCGTGCTCGCCGCATTTTAGGAAGACAGCCATTTTAAAGCACTTTTAGACATTATTATTCTATTTACATGTGTGTATGTTGTGTGTGTGCCAAGGTGCTTGTGTGGAGGTTAGAAGAAAGCTTTCGGGCAGTGGTTCTTAATCTTCTGAATGCTGCTGCTCTTTAATACAGCTCCTCATGTGGTGGTGACACCCCACCATAAAATTATTTGGTTGCTACTCCATAACTGTAGTTTTGCTTCTGTTATGAATTGTAGTAAACATCTGATATGCAGTGTATCTGCTATGCGACCCTGTAAAGAATCCTGACCCGAGGGTTGAGAACTACTGCTTTTGGGAGTCAAATGTCTCTTTCCACCATGTATCTCGTAGAGATCAAATTCCGGTTGTCAGGCTTGGTGGTGGATGTCTGTTTTACCAGATGAGCCATCTTACCAGCGCTTCAATAAAACTGACACATTTTGATGAATGCAGTTCATGTATATGAAGCGTTTTACATGCATCATTTCTGTAAATCTCTGCAATTCTCCTGTACAGTAGATGATATTTTTTGTGCTTGTATACATGTGTCTCTTCTCCCCCAAGTCATATGATGAACCCTGACCTCATACACAACAGTATTAGAAGGTGGGGCCTTCAGGGGATAACTCAAGATCATGAGATCACCACTCTGACTGTGGGATTAGTACTTTTCGTAAAAGAAACACAAAGAAGCTTTACATTGTAAAGTGTATGTGTGAGGTGCTCAGCGACTAACTCTGTGCAGTCAGTTACCTCCTCCACCTTTGCTTGATGTACTGGCTGGTTTTGTGTCAACTTGACACAAGTTAGAGTCATCCGAGAGCAAGGAGCCTCAAGATCCAGATGTGAGGCATTTTTTTTCAGTTAGTGATCAATGGGAGAGGGCCCAGCCCATTGTAGGTAGTGCAATGGATGTAGGTAGTGCCACCTCTGTACTGGTCATCCTGGTTTCTCTAAGAAAGCATGCTGAAGAAGCTATGCAGAGCAAGCCAGTAAACAATATCCCCTCCGTGGCTTCTCCATCAGGTTCTGCCGCTAGGATACTGCCCTGCTTGATCTCCTGTTCTGACTTCCTTCCGTGATAAACAGCAATTTGGAAGTGTAAGCCAAGTAAATCCCTTTCCTCCTCAACTTACTTGTTGGTCATGGTGTTTTGTCACATCAATAGAAACCCTAACTAAGACTCTTGGGTTCCCTCAAGCCCTCAGGCTTGCAAGCTCTTTTACCTGCTCAGCCATCTCCACTGGGAACTTTTTAACCCTTCCTGTCTTGTGGGCATATGTAGAAAGCTACTACCCATGAAGTGGACTCCAGAACTGGGAACAGTACATTTCTATTATTTTTTGCAAATCACCCTCCTCAAGGTTTGCTTGGTTTTCATTCTGTCTCTTCTAAGACAGGATCACCATCCCACTTTCCAGGTTAAGAAAGGACCAGAAGGCAAGAGAGCTGAATGCTCACAGCGTCTTCCTGCTGTGCAGGCTGGCTGACCATTGCAACACTCATGACTCTGTCTCAGTTTCCTTAGGTACAAGAGGGACTGACTGTAAGCTAGGCATAAATCAAAAACAATTACATGCAAATAGCTTCCTTTTTTTAAAATGACTTTAAGGACTCAGATAGGGACCCTAACCTTCTGGTTCAGAAGATACACCCATCTGGATTTGCTAGTTGCACTTTAGCAAATGTTTGAAGACTAATAGTTGTTCAGACTATTTATTTTAATATTTTTGAATCCATTTAGATTTGTTCCACATCTTCCCTAGCATTTAAGGAGACTTTATTTTAATGTGATTACCTTTCAGCAGTACAGGATCCACAGGATAAAGGTAATGAATCTGACTGAGTGAGATTGTACAAAATAAAGTACAGGGAACTCTTAAAATATTAGGAGGGTCTTAAAAAATTAGGGGTGTGACTAGCAGCAGACACTTATACATAGCCCAACACTGGGGAGGCAGTGTCAGGAGGTCACAAGTTCAAGGTCAGCCTAGGCTATGTTTCAAAGACAAAAAAACCCAAAATACCTAGCCACTTGGCCTACTTTGGCAGTAAAATATGAGTGGATGGTAATGTTATTCAACAGTTTGGTAAACTCAGGCCAGGGACCATGAAAGAAAAAAAAATATGCTTTTGTGGTTGCCCCAAGGAGCTTCTGGAATAGCCACACATGATGAATCTCAGCCCTGACGTGGATCCAAGTTCTGAAACCTGGAGGGAGAATTAGCCAGTGAGTGACAATCCATTGTGGATCCAAGCCCTATGACTTGAGTTATTCTCAGGACCCAGACACAGCTGGGTCTAGACACGGCTACACTGCTATGTAACACACTGGCGGATCAGCCTAGTCGATGCAGAAAGGTTTTGGTTCCGTGAGAGACCCTGTCTGAAAGACAATAAGGCAGAGACTGATAGATAGAGACTTGGTATTCTGTGTGCATCCACAAGGACCTGTACCCCACACTCATGTGCATTATACTCCACACATGAAAATAAATGTGTGTCATAGGCACAGGAAGAGATGCTTAGAAGCCCTTTCCATAATTCTATAGTCTGGTGGTATTTGCCAGTGGCCTTACCATGGCAGACAATTTTAATGTGTGCACCATCCTATGGACTGTACCAGCTGGGAAGAATGTAAGCTAACCTGGGTGTAGGGGCCGGAGAGATGGCTCAGTGGGGAAAATGCTTTCTGTGAAAGCATGAGGTCCTGGGTTTGGGTCCCCAGAACCCATGCAGAATAGCCAGCTGTAGAAATGCCTGTCTACACACCAGCACTAGGAAATGAGGTGGGTGGAGATAGGAGGATCCCTGCGGTGTCGGGGGGCTACCCAATCTAGAGAAATCAAAAGACTCCAGGAGCAGACAGAGATAGACCCAGTCTCAAAGATGAGGTAGAGAGTAGGACATGATGGAGGGATACACCTGACGTTGACCCCTCTCCTCTACGTGAACACAAATCGAATCAAGCAATACTGAGTCTAAAGGCTCCACGGTCTGAAAAACTTTGGAGCCCCTTAATCTATTATCAGCCTCGGTTGCCCACAGTGTAGGGACTAAGAGCAAGAATGTTAATACATACTCAGGGCTAGCACATTACGACCCTCATGAACTGAAAGTGAATTATTTTAAAACTTGCTGGTAGAATTTTGTTCATATTTGGTAAACTGTCTACACTGACAGGTAGACAGCATTCATTCGCATTCATTCAACCTTGCAGGTAAAGCCTGTGAGAAGTCACCTTGCCGTTTGGAAGGATCTTGACTGCTAGTGTCTATGGGCAGCATTTCATACCGCTGACCAGGCTTGGTCAGCTCTGGTTTAGAATGTGTTTATTTAGTTTTGAAAAACTTTCCTATATGAGTATGCCGTGGTATGTGTGGGCACGTGCCTGCAATGGTGCTAGCGTGGAGGTCGGACACCTTGTGAGAGTTGGTTCTGGTCTTTCACTAGATGGGTTCCAGGAATTACACTGTGGTCATCGGCATTAGCAGCGAGTACCTTTACTTAATGAATTACCTTGCTTGCATTTTTTTTTTTTAAGGTGGTGGTAGTAGGCAGGGTCTAATTAGCCCAGGTTGATCCATGAATGGCCTTGATCTCTGATTGTCTGGCCTCCACCTGAAATTATAGGCGTGTACCACCATATTGGTTTGCTCTGAGCTGGCCCCGATGGAGCCTGGGGTTTCATGCATGCTAGGCAAGCACTGTATGAACTAAGCCGTACCAGAGTCCTTCAGAAAGTCTCTTTATCTCTCTCCATGGTCTCCACTCCTTCTGCCACCCTTTGGCCCACACAGCAACTTCTCAGTGTCTAGTTGCTATTCCAGCTCTCAGTTGGTCCCTCTGGTCCAGTCTTTTTCACTTCAATTCTATCAGGTGAATGTTTGTCTGTTTTGGGAAACGGTCTCACTGTGTAGCTCAAGCCTGCTCCAAACCTTCTATGTAGCTCAAGCTGGGTTCCGGCTTTCCAGCCTATTGCCTTAGCCTCGCAAGGGCTGGGCTTATGCTTATGTGGTACTATTCCTAGCTAGGATTTTAATTTTAAATAGAAAAGATTTTATAATACAGATGAGACTGTATGCCTTGCTTGATTTAAAGGGACATAGAAGGGGATGGGAATGGGTTCTTTGTATAAAATGCAAAGTAAAAAAATCATTAAAGGGTCATAAGAAATGAAAAAGACTTTAATTCGGACTAAGGTAGTTCAGGGTCTGAAGTGTTTTAACTTGGAGGCCCTTCTTAGGGAAAATAGAAAGATGTGTATGATACAAAGTTACACACAGTTAGTTTCCTTTGCTTCCTAGGGAGTGTCTCTCAAAACTAGTACAGTGGTTCTCAACGTTCCTAATGCTGCCAAACTTTAGGACAGTTCCTAATGTTATGGTGATTCCTAACCAAAAAATTAACTCATTATTATTTCATAATTGCAATTTTGCTACTGTTCTGAATTGTACTATAAATATCTGATAAGCAAGATATCTGATAAGCAACCCCTAAAGTGGCTGCCACCCGTGGGTTGAGAACCACTGCTCCAGTAGCTTACTGAACACAAAGGCAGTACTGAATCAGACTTGGAGGGCGTGTTCTGCTTTATACCCGACTGGCAGCATTTCCTCACAGCATCAGAGTTGATCTTCTCTCTATCCTTTAGCCTCCCTCCTTCCTCCCCACTCCCCCACTCCCATCTTATGCCACTGTCCTTATGTGTTGGGGACCATTATTTGGCAAAATAAGGGCTACTTGAAAAATAAGGACTATGTTACTTTACAGTTGATTTATACTACAAAGTGGGCCATAGGTAGGTGGCATGTCCAGTGTGGACATGCTGGACAAAGGATTGATTCACATCCCAGGGTGGGGCTGGGGTAGGGGGAGATTGGAGGGTGAGATATCACACTGAGCCATATTATTCAGAACGACTGTCAATTTAAAACATATGAACTAGTTACTTCTGGAGTTTTCTATTCAATAGTTTTAGATGGAGAAGAGCGGAAAGAAAGCAAAACTTTCACTAAAGAAAGTCCGGGGGTGGGGCTGGGGCTGGCGGGATGGCTCAGCGGGTAAGAGCACTGACTGCTCTTCTGAAAGTCCCCGAGATCAGATCCCAGCAACCACATGGTGGCTCACAACCACCGGTAACAAGATCAGCCGCCCTCTTCTGGTGCATCTGAAGATAGCTACAGTGAATTACGCCTGAGCGAGCAGGGTCGGAGGGAACTGGGCCGGCAGAAGGTCCTGAGTTCAATTCCCAGCAGCCACACGCATGGTGGCTCACAACCATCTGTACAGCTACAGTGTACTCGTACACATAAAATAAATCTTTTTTAGCACTTTCCTACTGCAGACGAGGCTGTTCTGTTCTGCTCTCTCCTCTCAAGGTTTGGTAGTGACGCCTGTTGTTTTAAGTTCTAGTGAGGACTAACAGACCAGTAAGTCAATCTTATCTCTCTCTGTATACTTTGGAAACCCTGCCCTAACTGAATCCCGCCCTCACTTCCTCAATGAAGAGCATCCCTAGTGGGCTGGTTTTATCATTCCCCTGCACATACAAGATTCACGGCTCTGCTTTCTCCAACTCTGCTCCCCACTTGCCTATGGAAGCCCTTTCCATCCTTCAAAGCCTAGATCGATTCTCTCTTCATCTATAAATCTCAGCTGCTCCACTGTCTCCTTTGGTACCTCTCTTCCAGGCTTCCTTGATTCTGCAACACACAATTTAGCGCTTAATTATAAAGCTTATTGTTTGTTTTCAAGCTTATTCCCTCTCCCTTGTCCCTGGAGCCGATCACGGCGTCTCTCGCAAGGCTAGTTTTCAGCAAATGTTTATTGAACTGAATCAGTCTTCTCTGTAATTGTCGGGGATTTTTCGAATCTGTATTTTCTCAGAGTGTAGAATACAGTAGGAATTCAATACAAAATCATTGCTGGATAATTCTACTGTTTATTCTGTACACATTACCTGGTAAAATTTCTCCTGCACTTACAAGGAGATAGAAGAGAGTAGGCGGAAATATGCTATTTAAATCAAGTCCAGATTACATATCGACTTCCCAGCCTGGCTTTGTGAGCAGGATTCTTTCTCCCCACTCATTGTCTATATCCTGACTCCAGAGTTTCACAAGACTCCTCTCCTTTGTGTGGCTTACATTCTTTCCGCCCCCTCTTCAGTGATGTTTCTGGAGCCGTGGGTGGGGTCTTATGCGGAAGGCCTGTTGACAGTGATCATTCAGCAATACCTCATTCTCAGTACGCTACATTAACTACTTTCTACTTTAAAATGACGTGACTTTGACCAAAGCTAACAACAGCTTTAATCTACTTTAATCAACAGGCATAAATATTTAGAAGGCAGTTTGACAGGCAAAACATACCCATTTAAAAAAAAAAAAAAAAAAGCAAAAACTCACACAACAGTAGTAGGCTCCCCTCTAGGGCTTCTGACCTCGGTCGAGTGCTGGTTAACAGTACCGGATTTGGAGTATAGCTAAAATCCAATCAGGAAACGGTTGGGCAGCTTCCCGCACAATTGTAATGCTTCCATCATACCTGTGGGCACATCTTGCTTGGCATTCAGTACTGTGATTCTAAGGCTACGTAATACTGCTCATGACTTGGCCCCCCCCCCCCCCCCCCCCCCCCCCGTCATCCCCCCAGCACCTTCTGCCACTTGAAATGCCTAGACATCAGGGCAGGATTTCTAGAGGACAGGATTGTAGGATCTGTTAAGTGCTGGCATCTGAGATCTTAATCAGGAAGATGACCCAGTAGCTGTAGGGTTGGGCCTGAGAGGGCTGTGAGAGGATTGAATGAAAGCTGTCTTGGAAGTTATGAGGGGGTTTCTGAGCACAAGGGGACTCACTTTTGCTGAGAAGCATTAGCTATTAGTGTTGAGGACATTTGCAAAATCATAAAAGATCAAATCGGTAAGTTTTTTTTTTTTTTTGAGATAGGGTCTTGGGTCTTAGGCAACCTAGACTTGATATATAGCAGAGGATGAACTTAAACTTCTGATGTGCTGGGTTCGTAGGAATGAGTTACCACATCTGGTTTATGCCGTGCTAGGATAAAACCTAGGGCTTTGAAAAAACTAGGGGAACACTCTACCAACAGAGTGGTGTCCCAAGACAACTGCCCCTGAGCTTGTTTGTTTGGTCTTATTACTATTTTTTTTCATGTTCCCTTTGTTTGCAGGACACTGGAATACCGTTTCCATTTCTTCTTCTTCTTCTTCTTCTTCTTCTTCTTCTTCTTCTTCTTCTTCTTCTTCTTCTTCTTCTTCTTCTTCTTTTTTTTTTTTTTTTTGTTCTTTTTCTTCTTCTTTTTCTTCTTCTTCTTCTTCTTCTTCTTCAGGCTGGCCTTGAACTCAAAAATCCGCCTGCCTCTGCCTCCCAAGTGCTGGGATTAAAGGCGTGCGCCACCACGCCCAGCCCCCATTTCTTCTTCTTACGCTGTTCTTTGTTTGTTTTTAAGTGCCTGGGCTAGAACTCAGTATCTTGCTGGAGCCAACCTGGGCTTTTCCAGCCTCCGGTGTTTTCTGTTCACCTTCTTGCCTCTTCTAGATGAACATGGATGAGACAACAGCTGGACTGCGTGTCTGCAAGGCTGTTTTTCACAAGGGTACCAGCCTGTTAAGTGGAAGATCCAGCCTTGAGTAAGCAATGAATTTGTGTGCACATCCCCAAGCCTGTTTTTATTCTAACGC
>JADRCD010247007.1:0-12893 GCA_019843815.1 Montemys delectorum | reverse complement strand
GCTGACTAAGCCAAGAACAGCCCCTTGAGCAAGCCAACCAATGCCTGTTGAGATCCTTTGTCCTATGTTCCATCAACCAGAGTAAGCCAGCTCGCCTTGTTGCAGAAATCTGTCCTCTGTAAAGTATAAAAGATGTATGCTTTCTGAGTTCGGGGTTGAACTCTTCCTCCCCCCCCCCCCCCCCCAGTGTGAGGGTGGATCAATAAACCTCATGTTATTGCAAAGATCTATTGTCAATCTGTGTTCTGGGTTGAGCCTAGATTACTACAATTGTTCTTTGTTTCCATTGACCTTTGTCCTCTAGGTGAGGAGGAGATATCTGTTGCACATAGGAGGGGTGGGGGGAGATCACCCCCTTGTGGGGACATTTCCTGGAACCGGGCATTACTGCCTACAATTAGGCCATCTCTTGGGGATGGCTGTCTGATAAGTAAACTCTTCTGAACTCTCTGTCTTTAGGCTTAATGGACATTTCTAGCTCCTTGGTATTTTTATGAGGTGTCCCTGTTTGCTCAATTCTTACAATGTACGGCTGAACCCTGAGGGCATTATACTGGGTGACCTTAAACTAGGCACAAAGGGCAAATCCTTGTGACTCCCCTCATCTGAAGCTGGAGAGTGGTCACTGTCAGGGACTAAAACTATATTGGTGGTTACAAGGGTTACAGGGTTGGCATGGGAACAGATAGTGAAGGGGTTCAGAGGTCACAGTATGAATGTAGAACCATACACAGCTGTTTGGTGGTGGTGGCATTGTGGTGTATTGTACTTGAGGCCTCTGCAAATGGCAGACACTCCACTGGTGTTGTTTTAACCACAATGGAAAAAAAAAACCCAACAAGCTGTCCTGGGGTGTGTTTGGATCAGTGAGCATATTTGGGGCAGAGGAAGGTGGCTTTTGAGGGACAGTGGTAACGACAGGTGGGCTTGCGGAGCAAGTCAAAAGCCGCAGGAGCAGCCCAGATGTTTATTTGAGAGTTGCCTGCCTTTTTGAAAGCATTTTTTTCTTTAATTTATGTCCTTTGATAATTTTGAAAGGGTCACTGACCTATGTGTTTTTCAATCTGGCGCCCTGTTTTCTCGGGGACTGCTCACAATAGCAGACAGGCAGGCGTGACATTTCCATGAACTTCTAGTTGCTGCCCCAGCTTTGAAAATACATTCCTAAGATGGGTCCCTCACTGCAGGATTGTGTCCAGGGAGATGCGTGATTAAGTTTTCTCTCAGCCCATGGTGGGTCTCACTCCTGAACAATCCCTGAACTCTGTTCTGAAACTGAATTTCCGATGTTTGGGGGCTGGGAGGATTGATCATACAAAGAGAGGTAACTGGTGGAATTGAATTTAAATTCTATAAAAGGCAGACTAAAGTTCTAAGTAACGCTTCCTCAGAATATACGCACCAATAGCCCGTCAAAAGGGAATGAGTCCCAGATGAAGGGGCACCATGGGGTTTGTGCTAGCTTCGGCAGGTCAGCAGGATGGAGCTGTATTTTGTTGAGGAACCTAGAGAAGGGCCAAGAAGATAAAGTCCATGGGAAGGTGCTTCTGCATCCTTCAGCCATGATTCCAGCCTGCAGGCTTCCTACAGGGTCTATGCTCCTTCACTCTGTATGTTCCCAAGAGTTTGGTTTAAAAGAAAACTCAGCCTGGAACTATCAACTATTTAAAGCCTGGACTGTCTAGGCAAATTATTGAAATAAAAATTCATGATATTCAATGATAGGACTCAGGTATTTCTTTAAACTCTCTGGAGGTCAAGGTGCCTGTTTCTATCATTGTAGCCTCCTGTGCTGGCTGGCTGTCCAGCATGTGGCAGTGGCTGCACTGCCGTTCTCCGCAGCCAGTGTAGCTGCATAATCATTGTTAGGCTGCAGAGCCCAGAGGCATCCCACCTCCCTTGCTCTCTAAAACTGGCAGAGAAATCTGTCCTGTTTGTGAGTAGTGGCAGATGGCCCGTCGCAGCCTGTGTGACGGCAGTCCTGTGGACTCTGGACATTCGCTGAGCCCTGGATGACCTGCAAGATCATGACTCAGCCTAAGGAGTCTCTGAAGCCATTCCCACCAAAGCGTCCCCAGGAAATGCTCCTCTCCACGATCCTCCAAAGGTCAGCATCATTTTGGGGGTTTTCCTTAATCTGTGATGCTAAACTTATTTATATGGAGAACCACAGGACTGTACACCTCGGTCACCAACTTACTAACGCAGCTCCTCTTTTGACTAAGACCTTCAGCTCAAAAATATACAAAATCTCAGAATCTATTAAGATTTTTGGTATCTTAATAGAGTCCTACTCTTACCTTTGTTATGAACCATAAAACCTGTGGATTTGTGGTGGATTTTAAAAACGTGATGAGTTTTAATAGTTTCTTTGAAATTTTCATGGCAAGCTCCATTTTCCTACCAGACCCTGTTGAGACGTGTACTTAGGAACCCATTGCATAGATGATTTTCTTTATGAGGTCCTCAGAATTGTTCTGAGCACAACCCATTCAGCCATGGGAAGTGCTTGCTCATGAAACAGGGAATAGGGAATTGAAAAGGACCCAAAAGTGAGACTGGTGGAGGCAGTAAGTCAACTCCCAACACCTTGAGTGTATTAGCAGCGATGGGAAAGCTCTGCTAATTAAGGTCAATGGCTACCATCGACCAGATAGCCTTCTGGGGCTCTCACCTCATAATGGAGGGCTCCTTTCATTAGCAGAGTTTCTCCTTCTCTGGCCTTGCCCAGGGATTTCTAAGCCCCATACTTGCCTCTACCTAAGAAGTGTCAAGTAGCCTCAATTAGTTTATAGGATCCATTTCCTTTCTCCTGACAAAACTTGTTCAGCCAGAACCTGAGGTTCTCAAAATGCTTCCCCAAGCTCCTGAGACATCCCAGATACTCTGAGTCCCCAGCCAATGACCTTTTCCAATCCTGGATGTCCCTACTCTCAGTCCCTCAAAACTTTATAAGCCTTCAATTACCCTAAATAAAGTTGATCTGCCAACCAACAAGCAGTCATGGCGTGGTCCTTCTCTGTAAGTACTCACGGGGCTTCTGAACCCCTGTTCAAAGTTCCTGTTCTCTGTTCCTACCTCTGTTTCTACTGCCCTCGTGGGCCAACTTGGCTGATGATCCACTAAGAGCAGGGAGAGCCACAGCAGCTGTGATGTTGTGGTTAGGTCTTTACTATGCATTGTGATGCTAAATTCTGTATCCCAAGGACTTTTGTTGTGTAAACCTTGCTCCTTAATTTGAAACTATTGGTTAATTAAGACACCTGTAGCTGGGAAGAAGAGAGGTAGGCGGGGCTCTGCTTCCTGAGCTTGGGGTCTGAGAGAGGATGATGAGAAGGAGGAGGAGGAGGAGGAGGAGGAGGAGGAGGAGGAGGAGGAGGAGGAATGAGCCATGGAGAAGTGAGCATGAGATCTAGTCTGTTGGAGTAGGAGCGGCCCAGGAGAAACTCTAGCTAATTTGGGATTACTGACAAGGTTGTAGACAAAGTAGCAAAGAGGGTTGATATTTGTCTGGCTCTGATGCTTTAAGGCTTATTATAAGTATGAAGGTTTTGTGTCTTTTATTTGGGAACTAAAGGATGTAGGGTGGGGTAGAAACCCGCAAATAATATTTGTCGCCACACTGTAGTGTTTTCTAGTTCTCAGTTCCCCACTGGGTTTGAAGGCACTGTTTTATTTCTGACACTGGGAGCTTTAAGCTTCAGTGATGGTATTCCACAGGCCACAGAGGCCAAGGTGGCGGTGCTCTGGGTCAGCATGATATCCTGTCGTGGGGAGGAAACCTTTGCTTTGTTTTTCAGAAGCCTTCGGTTATATGGTGGAAACAGTATTTTCTTGTTTTCCATGTACAGTGTTTCTATCACTGGTTCGAGCTTCCTTGGGCGTACCGTGGTCCCCGTGCCATGGCACGCAGTGACAGTGAGCTCAGTGTGCTGAAGTAGACGTGTGCAGAGCAACAGGAAAACTACATGGGACACTTAACTAGAATATAGCAGCAGGTTAATGGCATCTTCAACTTACCATGGCTTGCATGTGCAGCATAAGTCTTAAGCATCCATATTGAATATGCCTTTCTTGTGAAAGTAATTAACAGTGTGTGCTGGCCAGAAAGTCAGCTCAGGATCAAAAGGTGTTCACTTATTCTTGCAAAATCCAAGATGTGCAGGGTGCATGTTGGATCCTGTCCTGAGAGAGCTAGGATGTAGTGGGGATCCTTACCAGATGGCTGTGTCAGTGTTGTTCCTTAGGCATCAGAAACACCCAGGATCTGTCCACTGGCAAGGGTCGGACCCCCATGAACTTGCAGAGGACACTTCAGGAAGTTGTGTGTTTTGCATAAAGACACACGAGGCAAAGGAAGATTTGCAGTGGATAAAAACAGGCACTGAGTCAGCTTGGGAAACAACCAGTGTAGACAACTTCACTGTAGATGGGTGCAGTTACAGTGTGGCCCATCACCATCATGACAGGGCTTCCCCACATCACTTCTGAATTTCCTTCAGGGTCTTCAAATCCCAGCACTTACTCAAAAGCAGTGTGTAACTCTGAGTGACTGTTGTTTTATGCCACATTTACAAGAGTCATAATGTCCCCTAAAGCAGGTCTGAAAATGGTAGAGTTCCCCCTTTCTGGTTTCTACTCATTTTGAAAGGAGAGCGCTGTATTTGTCATCTGTGGATATTTCCTCATCTACTGGTCATTTCCTCATCCAATTAGAACTGTGATCAATTGCACCTGTGGAACACCATTTTCTCAAGTCAGAATGCAGAGCTGAGGTATGAAGTGCTTTCTGCAGTGCTTTTGAGTTTCTCAGAATCCTCCTGTCTTCCCATTTTTTTTTCTTCTCAGATGACGCCTCTACTCCAGACTCCCAGCAGGTGGCGCTGTGAGAATGCGGATGGAAAGGCTCAGGTGCCCCTTTTTTCTTTTTAGCAATGATACTACCCCATGCTCTCTTCTATTCTTTTTCTTTTCTTCTTTGCTTTGCTTTCCTTTCCTTTTAAAAAATAGTTTCAGAAGCCTTGCAAATTAAGTTCTTTCAGTCATTATACAACTCTAGTCAGAGAAGAGTGGGTGATTGTCCACCCTGGGATCCTCTGGATCCCAAATTCGGGCATCTGGACTCACAGAAGACCTGGCTGTGCCAAGTCAGGCTTCTCCAGAAGACCAAGACAATCCAGGAAACATTGAGAATACTTTAATATTCTGGACTACAATACAATGCTACGTCTTAAGTCTGTATGGTTAAGATTTTAAGTTACTTTACATTCATTTTTTTCTACAAAACCCAGCACTGAGCCTGGAGAGATGGCTCAGCATGTCTGGTCTATGGCAGCTCAAAGCAGTCTGTAATTCCAGCTCTAGGGGAGTTGGCCCCTTCTTCTGGTCTCTTTGGGATCCTGAGTGCCTGTGGCACATATCAGCTCATGCAAACATGCCCACATACACATAAATAAAACAAATCTTTAAAAAAATGCTAGCACTGTAACCACTGCATCCAGGGAGCTGGAGGCTGACTTGGTGTCTCTGGACCATAAAACCCCAAGACTAGACTACCTCACGTGTTTGTTCATGACAGGTGTGGTCTATAAGGTGGGCCACTCCACTTCATAGTGAGCATAGTCTCAGGGCACAGAAGCCCAGGGGACACATTAGGAGTTCATTCAAAATGAACAATTGCACTTGGCCCAGGATCCCGTTTACAGGAAGGTGTTATGGCCATGTATCTTGGCATTGTGAGTATCTGCCTTGTAACTTTAGTCTTGAGGCAAGCAGGGTCGCACAGTCCTCTTTGGGACCTGTTTTGTTGGTCTTTGGGACTCTGAATTCATAGAGCCCCAGTGGGGGTGTGGTTTCCAGCCATTGGAGCCATTCCACCCACGTGCTCAAGAGGTGGGGGTGAACAGAGGGGTGTACAGAAGGGTGCACAGAGGGCATGAGGTAGCTAGCTGGCATGCTCACTCTGGAAAAGACCACACTCTACCTAGACACACAGGGGAGCCTGCTCTCGTCATCTCTCAGGCCGTTTGGCAGGAGACAGGCAGAGTTGCAGGGCCCTGCGGGGTATGGCTTCAGCTTGGCAGTAGTCAAATGTTAGTTATAGGAAGATGGTTCAGTCAGGAAGGTTCTTGCCACATGGTCCTAAAGACCTAACTTTGACTCCCAGACCCACATGAAAAGCCTGGTGGTAGTCCCAAGGCTGGGGGTTAGAGGCAGTACCAGATGGAGTACTTGGAGTTTGCTAACCCGCCAACCTAGCCTAACCCATGAGTCCCAGGTCAGTGAGAGCGCCTTCTCCAAAATGAATGTACATGGCTGTTGAGGAACTGCACCTGAAGTTGACCTCTAGCCTCTACATGCACACGCCCCCCCCCCCCCCCCCGCCCCATGGGTATGCATGCCCATGTGAATGTGTGTCTATACCCAAGCATGCATTTGTACATGTGACAGATACACACTCACAGAAACACCACTTGCAAAATTGTAATTCACTCTGTTTAGCTCTTACTAAGGCTAAAGCTGTTTCTGGAAGTGGCAGAGGTCATTCTATAACTAATCGATCTAGGAAAGTAAGTGCGGTGTGTGACTGACTTCATCTCGCCCGCCCGTGATCTGCTCCCCTCCTCTTGAGTCCTCAATGGCTGCTGGCCTGGTGTGGCCTTTCTCACACATGCCAGAGGTGGCTGCCATAAAGGGAGAGGATTCATGGTCCAGATCGATCTGCCGTGTGTCTCCTTGATGCTCTTAAAGCCTGCTTGACAGACAGGCTGCTGAGAATAACTGAAGGACTGCATTAAGGGTTGGCTCATGTGGTAATTAATCTGAGTCTTGTCCCATTAGTGCTGCTAATTGGCTACATGGGAGGAAAAAGCCCGTGAGCCTTAGAGAGGGGAGCTTACCCTCAGACTGGTTCAGCAGTTGTGATTATTAGCTGTTTGCTTTTTGTTTGTCTTTTCTCACACCAGTCAAACAGTCTTGTTGTGAATGTTCCTGTGAATTAGTTTTAGACTGGGGCCTCAGAGCAAGCCTCTGCCCCTCAGTCAGATTCCAGAACGTTCTGAAGGTTTCTCTAATTAGGGAGCCCAATGGAGCTTTGTCTTGAATTCTGTGGTCTGTCTTTTCTTCTCCGTTGGCTCCAATGCTATACAATTCATTAAAGTGAACAGGGGCATCTCTCATGACCCTGTCTTCAGGAGGGACGCAAGTGCCAGGGTCTGGGCTGTGGCTGTTCAACTGTCCATACAGCACAGAGGTAGCTAGACTCACAAGATCTACACTCAGGCTCCTGGAACACAGTCAGACAGACAGCTCTCTCACCTCCTGACACACAGTCAGACACACAGCCCTCTCACCCCCTGACACACAGTCAGACACACAGCCCACTCACCCCCTCACACACAGTCAGACACACAGCCCTCTCACCCCTTGACACACAGTCAGACAGACAGCCCCCTCATTACTGGCCTTGCAGCCTCTCAGGCTTTGCTCTTTACTGTGCTTTTCTTTGATCCTCATCTTGGCCTCTGTCTTTATCCCTCTCAGAATCCTTCCTGTGGCATCAGACAAAGGGTGTGTGAGGTGTGCTTGAATCTTTCATAGAACACGTTTGTCTTCCAGGGCAGGAAAAATGAAATCATGTCATCTCTAAGGAAATGGGTAGAACTGGAGCTCATCATGCTAAGCAAAGAAGCCAGGCTTAGAGGTGCCAAAATCGAGTGGTCTCTCTCATAAGCAGATTCTAGATTGAAAAAGTATTCATATGAGCTATAATAGTGGAAGACAGATGTGCCAGGAAAGATGGGGTTTAAATACAATGGATATAAAGAGAGGGCAACAGGATGTGTGTGTGTGTGTGTGTGTGTGTGTGTGTGCATGTGTTGAAAGCAGAAAAAGCCTTAAAGAAAGGATGGAGACCATCGACTCTCAAGGAGCTTAGAAATGGAGGAGGGGAGCAAATATGTATGAAAATGTCACAGAGAAATCTACTATTATTTTTTACACTTACTGAAGACATTAATAAAATTTTAGATTAAATAAAAGATAAAAATGGGTAGTTACTGGAAAGACAAAATTATGGAAATCTTACACATTAAAAGCAAAGGCAGAATAAAAAAATTCAGAGTAAAGATGTAAGAAAAAGAGGGGAACATGCATAAAGCAAGACAGTTAAAATGACAAAGTCCTTAAGCTCTCACAGGTCTCACAGAGGACCAGTAGGTCTCATTCTTCAAAACAGATAAGATAATCATAACTTAGTAAATACAACAAAGAAAGAAAAAGAAGGAGAAGCAGAGATGGTAGCATCAAAACTGGCTTTGATGGAGTAACAGATATTAACATTCAGGAAATAAGTAATATTACGTTAATTGGTCATAATCTAAGATACAATTCTCTATTCTGTAAATGTCAGATAAAGTACAAATCTTTCCAAATGTGTTGAAGTTATTAAGTGGAAAACCTGGCCACAAGTGATTTAAGGCTGTGGAGGTAAATAATCTTATTAAAGGAATGAAGTTAGTGGTTTAAGGGATTCCCAGGGGAACTTCCCAGCCCCAGATAATTTTACAGGCGAGTGCAACCACACTCAGATAATTTTACGGATGACTTCCACCAAGCCTTCAAAGACAAACCCAAACTTTCCCAAACACAGAAGCAAGAAAAGGGGGGACATTTTACTTCCCTAAGCCACTGAGCTGGGACAGTGCGGATGCCAAAGCCACAGGGACAGCTGGTGGAAACAAAATGCCAGGACACTTTTAAAATTTAGAAATAGAGTCTCATTGTTCTAAAGAAGTCAACATTGTACTAAAACCTCAGACTTCTCAAGGTCGTTGCGTTTCCTCATGGAAAGACAGGAGATTAGGAGGGAAAACATTAGATGTCACTGAACTCACTACCAGATTTAAAAAGGGAAAAGGTTAGTTATCACAGAGTTCAGATCCAGAGCCCTTAATACAGTGTGACACACATTGATCTATCCAGAGGAACTTCTAGTACCAAGGGCATCCTTAATCCAGAAAAGCCAAATGTGGAAAGGGGAGGAGAAAACCAGTTCTATAGACGACACAGAGGCATCTTCTACAGTAAGTAACAAAGGGGAGAGGCTGCTGGCTCCGTCTCCTCCTAGCATGTTACTGCAGAAATCCAAGTGTACACACTCAGTGGGAGAATTATGAGGGATGTAATCCACTTCATAATAAGACTCCCAAAGACTAAACCACCAATCAAAGTGTATACCTGGAGGGATCCATGGCTACAGATACATATGTTGTAGTAGATGGCCTTATCTGACATCAATTGGAGGGGAGGCCCTTGGTCCTCTGGAAGTTTAATGCCCAGCACAGGGGGATGCTAGAGTGGTGAGGCAGAAGTGGGTAAGTAGTTGGAGGAGCACCCTCATAGAGGTGAAGGGAAGGGAGGAGAGGGGAATGGGATGGGGGCTTTGTAGAGGGGTAACCAGGAAGGGAGATATTATTCAAAGTGTAAACGAATGAAATGATTAATAAAAAAAGTTAAAAACCAAGGAACGAAGGGATTGGGTAGAGGAAGTTTATATCATATCAATACATGGTCCTAAAACAAGAAAATACATGAAGGACATCAGCCATGGACATTGATCTCAAAGCAAGGCTTCATCTACACAGACAGTCTTTAAATAGATGTGCTAATCAGCTTACACCCCAGCATCCTGGATTCCTGGTGAATTTCAGGGTGTTTTAAAAAGTCATCCCAGTGGACCTGCTGGGTGATCTTGTGATTTCCATTTAAAAAACTATTTTTATCTCAAGAGAAATAAGATACATTCTTAAAGCTTATTAATCCTCGTCCAGCAGGAGTCTTTTACCTTTACAATATTTTTATCAGACCTTGGGGATTTCCAGTCTAGTCACCTATATTATAAGTTGTCTAAATTACCTGAAGGTCCTTGAGAGTTAGGAGTTCAAAAAAAAAAAAAATGTAAGTCTAGCTAGTTATAGAGACTCAGGGTGAACTGAACGTAATTTTTTATTTTTTTTATGGGCTGCATTTGGCCATTCTTACATTTTTTTATCATATAGATTTTTAAAGACAAGTGATCATGGAAAGTGTGTTATTTATTTAGCCCACTAAAACCCAGGCATCACATAAGATGTCTTTAGATTCAGAATCAAGGGCTTGCTATTCAAGTTTCTTCTACAATGATGTGAACCAAGCACATATCTAAATGTGTAATTTATTCTTTCTTTGGGGAAAATGAAGAATAGTCAAAGTAAGGGCATTTTGCCAGCACACTCAACCCTTTTAAATGGAACCATCCATCTTCATGATTTCCCTGCTTGCTGTGAAGTTGCCCTCACATTCAGACTCGCTGTCAGGTAGTGGGAGAAGTGTGTAAAGATGAAATATGATTGGATTTTGTAATTTTTAAAGTGAAGATAATTAAATCGTTAACATAATCATTAAAGTTCTATGATTAGAAGTTGCATTTCTTATTCCCATGAAGCTGTTTGTGCAGAGAGCAGCACTCTCATTCAGTCTGACCAGAAAACAAGCTAACAACAACAGCAGCAAAAACCTTGGAAGTCAACAGACAACTATGTAAATGGAACTCAACCGGCCAAGACTTCAGAGAGAAGGACCCCAAGGAGGAAGCCGTAGGCAACTGAATACTGTTTCCTTGGTGCTGGCCGGTTCCCATCAAAGAGTAGGATCCTAAGATATCCAGAGGATTCTTTGCAGTTTGGCTGGGCCTTGAGCAGAGAAACCAGAAGGAGTTTGGGAGCTCTGGATGGGTTACAGGATCAACAATTAGAGATTTAAGGGTATAGCACCCAAGCCAGGCAGGAAGGAAAGGGAACCGAGCAATGTCTACATCTACATATATAGCTCATTATATATTACATAAATCACTATAGATACTACATATCATATGTATTATATATTATATGAAAATATTGAAGGAGCACAAAAGTAATCTTATAATAACATTGCAATCAAACTGTTGTGACCCGAAGGAAAACGTCTAACTCCTGCCAGTCAGAGAGACCCGTGCTTAAAGCCAGCAATGAGAACATCGGCAAACATAGTGGTAAGGGCAAGGCTGACTTCTGACCACAGCGATGGCTTGAAGGACACTGGGGCAATACCAAAAGGAACTGACCAACCAGCTCGCCTCCTGAGCCCAGAGAGAATCAAAATGGAGCCGACAACTTTCTAAGCAAAACAGATAAAAAGAAGTCAATGAATGAAAGAGAAACCCCAAAAGGCAATATAACCCACTGGTGGGACTGCACCCAAGGAAATACTAATGGAAGCTCTTGCAAGACAAGGAAAATGATCCCATTTCAAGACGTGGCTGGCCACTCAGAAAACGGGAATGTCCATGGAGTTGTTTTGCTGGTAAGGTGTTTGGATGAGCATCACATGCATTAAAATAAAAGCAGGAGGAGAGCATCGGACCGTTGCACGTAGCTTTTCGCTACCCTGCCTGAGCGCTGTGAACCGTGCTACCAGCCCCCACACGGCTTCCCTTAAATCCACGGATAAAACACACACACACACACACACACACACACACACACACACACACACACAGAGTTGTTCCTTTTCAACTTGCTTTTTGACACAATTGCTAGGCTCTACTATCTCCCACCTGGAAAAGCGTGCCCTTAATAATAGTCTTCTCTCTGCACCTCCCGCCTGCCCTAAACTTAGTTGCTCAGTTACGTTCCGCCGGCTCCACTGGAGACCTCACATGTCTGGTCAACTTTTCTCCACCCGAAACCTGGTGAAGTCTCCTCTCCTCTCTTGCATCTGTCTCTTTTCCTCCAGGGGACCGGAAGTCCTGCCTATTTATTCTGCTCGGCAATTGACTCATGGCTTCTTTACGGACAGATCAAGAACCAACTCGGGACCAGGACAGCATCACACCCACCCCCAGGTTGGACTCCATGGAGGAGGGTGTGGGTTACAGGGAGCTCGCTCTGAGGGTGGAGGCCTCATTTATTAGTGTTAAGGACTGACTGACACTCTGAGGGTGGAGGCCTCATTTATTAGTGTTAAGGACTGACTGACACTCTGAGGGTGGAGGCCTCATTCATTAGTGTTAAGGACTGACTGACACTCTGAGGGTGGAGGCCTCATTTATTAGTGTTAAGGACTGACTGACACTCTGAGGGTGGAGGCCTCATTCATTAGTGTTAAGGACTGACTGACCCTCTAGCTGCTGATGGGAAGCTGGTAAAGGAGAAACCTTATTTTTAAAGTCCATTCAGTTATTAAATGTAGATTTAGGTTAAAGAATATAGAGATGAATAAGTTATCTTGTCAGGCCTTCTATCACAAATGTTTTCCCGGGGCTGGGGCAGGACAAAGTGGCCCAGCACTGGCCTCATACACAGGAGGCCCCAGGTTCTATCTGTAGAGCAAGAAGAAAGTTATGAGGGAGCTCTGCTGTTTACTTTTAGACAATTCTGTTTCTGTGTAGATAGTTCTTAGTGTGTTCTTGATACATTATTAAAACAACTTAAGGCAGAACACAAAGCATATATTTGATCATATTATTTAAATAATTACCAGTAATAGTAGTTTAGAAAAAAAAATCCCATTCCTCGATCGATCTCGCTTTGCCCCCTCCCTCCCTTCCTTCCTTCTTTCTCCCCTCCTTTCCTTCCTTTCCTTTTCTTTAGGGATGTGATAGTTTTTTTCCTGGTTATAACTGTTTCCACTCAAATGATCTCCTGACAGGTTTTGCAGACATCTTCTGCTGGGCCCCGTCATTGCTGAGAAGTGCTATGTGGGGCCCTGAGGTGGACACCCATTTATAACTAGCTGGTGCTTGTGGCATGTTCAGTGGCTGGTGCTTGTGGGGTGTTCAGTGGCTGGTGCTTACGGGGTGTTCAGTGGCTGGTGCT
>JADRCD010247006.1:0-12880 GCA_019843815.1 Montemys delectorum | reverse complement strand
GCTGACTAAGCCAAGAACAGCCCCTTGAGCAAGCCAACCAATGCCTGTTGAGATCCTTTGTCCTATGTTCCATCAACCAGAGTAAGCCAGCTCGCCTTGTTGCAGAAATCTGTCCTCTGTAAAGTATAAAAGATGTATGCTTTCTGAGTTCGGGGTTGAACTCTTCCTCCCCCCCCCCCCCCCCCAGTGTGAGGGTGGATCAATAAACCTCATGTTATTGCAAAGATCTATTGTCAATCTGTGTTCTGGGTTGAGCCTAGATTACTACAATTGTTCTTTGTTTCCATTGACCTTTGTCCTCTAGGTGAGGAGGAGATATCTGTTGCACATAGGAGGGGTGGGGGGAGATCACCCCCTTGTGGGGACATTTCCTGGAACCGGGCATTACTGCCTACAATTAGGCCATCTCTTGGGGATGGCTGTCTGATAAGTAAACTCTTCTGAACTCTCTGTCTTTAGGCTTAATGGACATTTCTAGCTCCTTGGTATTTTTATGAGGTGTCCCTGTTTGCTCAATTCTTACAATGTACGGCTGAACCCTGAGGGCATTATACTGGGTGACCTTAAACTAGGCACAAAGGGCAAATCCTTGTGACTCCCCTCATCTGAAGCTGGAGAGTGGTCACTGTCAGGGACTAAAACTATATTGGTGGTTACAAGGGTTACAGGGTTGGCATGGGAACAGATAGTGAAGGGGTTCAGAGGTCACAGTATGAATGTAGAACCATACACAGCTGTTTGGTGGTGGTGGCATTGTGGTGTATTGTACTTGAGGCCTCTGCAAATGGCAGACACTCCACTGGTGTTGTTTTAACCACAATGGAAAAAAAAAACCCAACAAGCTGTCCTGGGGTGTGTTTGGATCAGTGAGCATATTTGGGGCAGAGGAAGGTGGCTTTTGAGGGACAGTGGTAACGACAGGTGGGCTTGCGGAGCAAGTCAAAAGCCGCAGGAGCAGCCCAGATGTTTATTTGAGAGTTGCCTGCCTTTTTGAAAGCATTTTTTTCTTTAATTTATGTCCTTTGATAATTTTGAAAGGGTCACTGACCTATGTGTTTTTCAATCTGGCGCCCTGTTTTCTCGGGGACTGCTCACAATAGCAGACAGGCAGGCGTGACATTTCCATGAACTTCTAGTTGCTGCCCCAGCTTTGAAAATACATTCCTAAGATGGGTCCCTCACTGCAGGATTGTGTCCAGGGAGATGCGTGATTAAGTTTTCTCTCAGCCCATGGTGGGTCTCACTCCTGAACAATCCCTGAACTCTGTTCTGAAACTGAATTTCCGATGTTTGGGGGCTGGGAGGATTGATCATACAAAGAGAGGTAACTGGTGGAATTGAATTTAAATTCTATAAAAGGCAGACTAAAGTTCTAAGTAACGCTTCCTCAGAATATACGCACCAATAGCCCGTCAAAAGGGAATGAGTCCCAGATGAAGGGGCACCATGGGGTTTGTGCTAGCTTCGGCAGGTCAGCAGGATGGAGCTGTATTTTGTTGAGGAACCTAGAGAAGGGCCAAGAAGATAAAGTCCATGGGAAGGTGCTTCTGCATCCTTCAGCCATGATTCCAGCCTGCAGGCTTCCTACAGGGTCTATGCTCCTTCACTCTGTATGTTCCCAAGAGTTTGGTTTAAAAGAAAACTCAGCCTGGAACTATCAACTATTTAAAGCCTGGACTGTCTAGGCAAATTATTGAAATAAAAATTCATGATATTCAATGATAGGACTCAGGTATTTCTTTAAACTCTCTGGAGGTCAAGGTGCCTGTTTCTATCATTGTAGCCTCCTGTGCTGGCTGGCTGTCCAGCATGTGGCAGTGGCTGCACTACCGTTCTCCGCAGCCAGTGTAGCTGCATAATCATTGTTAGGCTGCAGAGCCCAGAGGCATCCCACCTCCCTTGCTCTCTAAAGCTGGCAGAGAAATCTGTCCTGTTTGTGAGTAGTGGCAGATGGCCCGTCGCAGCCTGTGTGACGGCAGTCCTGTGGACTCTGGACATTCGCTGAGCCCTGGATGACCTGCAAGATCATGACTCAGCCTAAGGAGTCTCTGAAGCCATTCCCACCAAAGCGTCCCCAGGAAATGCTCCTCTCCACGATCCTCCAAAGGTCAGCATCATTTTGGGGGTTTTCCTTAATCTGTGATGCTAAACTTATTTATATGGAGAACCACAGGACTGTACACCTCGGTCACCAACTTACTAACGCAGCTCCTCTTTTGACTAAGACCTTCAGCTCAAAAATATACAAAATCTCAGAATCTATCTTAATAGAGTCCTACTTTTACCTTTGTTATGAACCACAAAACCTGTGGATTTGTGGTGGATTTTAAAAACGTGATGAGTTTTAATAGTTTCTTTGAAATTTTCATGGCAAGCTCCATTTTCCTACCAGACCCTGTTGAGACGTGTACTTAGGAACCCATTGCATAGATGATTTTCTTTATGAGGTCCTCAGAATTGTTCTGAGCACAACCCATTCAGCCATGGGAAGTGCTTGCTCATGAAACAGGGAATAGGGAATTGAAAAGGACCCGAAAGTGAGACTGGCGGAGGCAGTAAGTCAACTCCCAACACCTTGAGTGTATTAGCAGCGATGGGAAAGCTCTGCTAATTAAGGTCAATGGCTACCATCGACCAGATAGCCTTCTGGGGCTCTCACCTCATAATGGAGGGCTCCCTTCATTAGCAGAGTTTCTCCTTCTCTGACCTTGCCCAGGGATTTCTAAGCCCCATACTTGCCTCTACCTAAGAAGTGTCAAGTAGCCTCAATTAGTTTATAGGATCCATTTCCTTTCTCCTGACAAAACTTGTTCAGCCAGAACCTGAGGTTCTCAAAATGCTTCCCCAAGCTCCTGAGACATCCCAGATACTCTGAGTCCCCAGCCAATGACCTTTTCCAATCCTGGATGTCCCTACTCTCAGTCCCTCAAAACTTTATAAGCCTTCAATTACCCTAAATAAAGTTGATCTGCCAACCAACAAGCAGTCATGGCGTGGTCCTTCTCTGTAAGTACTCACGGGGCTTCTGAACCCCTGTTCAAAGTTCCTGTTCTCTGTTCCTACCTCTGTTTCTACTGCCCTCGTGGGCCAACTTGGCTGACGATCCACTAAGAGCAGGGAGAGCCACAGCAGCTGTGATGTTGTGGTTAGGTCTTTACTATGCATTGTGATGCTAAATTCTGTATCCCAAGGACTCGTCTTTTGTTGTGTAAACCTTGCTCCTTAATTTGAAACTATTGGTTAATTAAGACACCTGTAGCTGGGAAGAAGAGAGGTAGGCGGGGCTCTGCTTCCTGAGCTTGGGGTCTGAGAGAGGATGATGAGAAGGAGGAGGAGGAGGAGGAGGAGGAGGAGGAGGAGGAGGAGGAGGAGGAATGAGCCATGGAGAAGTGAGCATGAGATCTAGTCTGTTGGAGTAGGAGCGGCCCAGGAGAAACTCTAGCTAATTTGGGATTACTGACAAGGTTGTAGACAAAGTAGCAAAGAGGGTTGATATTTGTCTGGCTCTGATGCTTTAAGGCTTATTATAAGTATGAAGGTTTTGTGTCTTTTATTTGGGAACTAAAGGATGTAGGGTGGGGTAGAAACCCGCAAATAATATTTGTCGCCACACTGTAGTGTTTTCTAGTTCTCAGTTCCCCACTGGGTTTGAAGGCACTGTTTTATTTCTGACACTGGGAGCTTTAAGCTTCAGTGATGGTATTCCACAGGCCACAGAGGCCAAGGTGGCGGTGCTCTGGGTCAGCATGATATCCTGTCGTGGGGAGGAAACCTTTGCTTTGTTTTTCAGAAGCCTTCGGTTATATGGTGGAAACAGTATTTTCTTGTTTTCCATGTACAGTGTTTCTATCACTGGTTCGAGCTTCCTTGGGCGTACCGTGGTCCCCGTGCCATGGCACGCAGTGACAGTGAGCTCAGTGTGCTGAAGTAGACGTGTGCAGAGCAACAGGAAAACTACATGGGACACTTAGCTAGAATACAGCAGCAGGTTAATGGCATCTTCAACTTACCATGGCTTGCATGTGCAGCATAAGTCTTAAGCATCCATATTGAATATGCCTTTCTTGTGAAAGTAATTAACAGTGTGTGCTGGCCAGAAAGTCAGCTCAGGATCAAAAGGTGTTCACTTATTCTTGCAAAATCCAAGATGTGCAGGGTGCATGTTGGATCCTGTCCTGAGAGAGCTAGGATGTAGTGGGGATCCTTACCAGATGGCTGTGTCAGTGTTGTTCCTTAGGCATCAGAAACACCCAGGATCTGTCCACTGGCAAGGGTCGGACCCCCATGAACTTGCAGAGGACACTTCAGGAAGTTGTGTGTTTTGCATAAAGACACACGAGGCAAAGGAAGATTTGCAGTGGATAAAAACAGGCACTGAGTCAGCTTGGGAAACAACCAGTGTAGACAACTTCACTGTAGATGGGTGCAGTTACAGTGTGGCCCATCACCATCATGACAGGGCTTCCCCACATCACTTCTGAATTTCCTTCAGGGTCTTCAAATCCCAGCACTTACTCAAAAGCAGTGTGTAACTGTGAGTGACTGTTGTTTTATGCCATATTTACAAGAGTCATAATGTCCCCTAAAGCAGGTCTGAAAATGGTAGAGTTCCCCCTTTCTGTTTTCTACCCATTTTGAAAGGAGAGCGCTGTATTTGTCATCTGTGGATATTTCCTCATCTACTGGTCATTTCCTCATCCAATTAGAACTGTGATCAATTGCACCTGTGGAACACCATTTTCTCAAGTCAGAATGCAGAGCTGAGGTATGAAGTGCTTTCTGCAGTGCTTTTGAGTTTCTCAGAATCCTCCTGTCTTCCCATTTTTTTTTCTTCTCAGATGACGCCTCTACTCCAGACTCCCAGCAGGTGGCGCTGTGAGAATGCGGATGGAAAGGCTCAGGTGCCCCTTTTTTCTTTTTAGCAATGATACTACCCCATGCTCTCTTCTATTCTTTTTCTTTTCTTCTTTGCTTTGCTTTCCTTTCCTTTTAAAAAATAGTTTCAGAAGCCTTGCAAATTAAGTTCTTTCAGTCATTATACAACTCTAGTCAGAGAAGAGTGGGTGATTGTCCACCCTGGGATCCTCTGGATCCCAAATTCGGGCATCTGGACTCACAGAAGACCTGGCTGTGCCAAGTCAGGCTTCTCCAGAAGACCAAGACAATCCAGGAAACATTGAGAATACTTTAATATTCTGGACTACAATACAATGCTACGTCTTAAGTCTGTATGGTTAAGATTTTAAGTTACTTTACATTCATTTTTTTCTACAAAACCCAGCACTGAGCCTGGAGAGATGGCTCAGCATGTCTGGTCTATGGCAGCTCAAAGCAGTCTGCAATTCCAGCTCTAGGGGAGTTGGCCCCTTCTTCTGGTCTCTTTGGGATCCTGAGTGCCTGTGGCACATATCAGCTCATGCAAACATGCCCACATACACATAAATAAAACAAATCTTTAAAAAAATGCTAGCACTGTAACCACTGCATCCAGGGAGCTGGAGGCTGACTTGGTGTCTCTGGACCATAAAACCCCAAGACTAGACTACCTCACGTGTTTGTTCATGACAGGTGTGGTCTATAAGGTGGGCCACTCCACTTCATAGTGAGCATAGTCTCAGGGCACAGAAGCCCAGGGGACACATTAGGAGTTCATTCAAAATGAACAATTGCACTTGGCCCAGGATCCCGTTTACAGGAAGGTGTTATGGCCATGTATCTTGGCATTGTGAGTATCTGCCTTGTAACTTTAGTCTTGAAGCAAGCAGGGTTGCACAGTCCTCTTTGGGACCTGTTTTGTTGGTCTTTGGGACTCTGAATTCATAGAGCCCCAGTGGGGGTGTGGTTTCCAGCCATTGGAGCCATTCCACCCACGTGCTCAAGAGGTGGGGGTGAACAGAGGGGTGTACAGAAGGGTGCACAGAGGGCATGAGGTAGCTAGCTGGCATGCTCACTCTGGAAAAGACCACACTCTACCTAGACACACAGGGGAGCCTGCTCTCGTCATCTCTCAGGCCGTTTGGCAGGAGACAGGCAGAGTTGCAGGGCCCTGCGGGATATGGCTTCAGCTTGGCAGTAGTCAAATGTTAGTTATAGGAAGATGGTTCAGTCAGGAAGGTTCTTGCCACATGGTCCTAAAGACCTAACTTTGACTCCCAGACCCACATGAAAAGCCTGGTGGTAGTCCCAAGGCTGGGGGTTAGAGGCAGTACCAGATGGAGTACTTGGAGTTTGCTAACCCGCCAACCTAGCCTAACCCATGAGTCCCAGGCCAGTGAGAGCGCCTTCTCCAAAATGAATGTACATGGCTGTTGAGGAACTGCACCTGAAGTTGACCTCTAGCCTCTACATGCACACGCCCCCCCCCCCCCCCCCGCCCCATGGGTATGCATGCCCATGTGAATGTGTGTCTATACCCAAGCATGCATTTGTACATGTGACAGATACACACTCACAGAAACACCACTTGCAAAATTGTAATTCACTCTGTTTAGCTCTTACTAAGGCTAAAGCTGTTTCTGGAAGTGGCAGAGGTCATTCTATAACTAATCGATCTAGGAAAGTAAGTGCGGTGTGTGACTGACTTCATCTCGCCCGCCCGTGATCTGCTCCCCTCCTCTTGAGTCCTCAATGGCTGCTGGCCTGGTGTGGCCTTTCTCACACATGCCAGAGGTGGCTGCCATAAAGGGAGAGGATTCATGGTCCAGATCGATCTGCCGTGTGTCTCCTTGATGCTCTTAAAGCCTGCTTGACAGACAGGCTGCTGAGAATAACTGAAGGACCGCATTAAGGGTTGGCTCGTGTGGTAATTAATCTGAGTCTTGTCCCATTAGTGCTGCTAATTGGCTACATGGGAGGAAAAAGCCCGTGAGCCTTAGAGAGGGGAGCTTACCCTCAGACTGGTTCAGCAGTTGTGATTATTAGCTGTTTGCTTTTTGTTTGTCTTTTCTCACACCAGTCAAACAGTCTTGTTGTGAATGTTCCTGTGAATTAGTTTTAGACTGGGGCCTCAGAGCAAGCCTCTGCCCCTCAGTCAGATTCCAGAACGTTCTGAAGGTTTCTCTAATTAGGGAGCCCAATGGAGCTTTGTCTTGAATTCTGTGGTCTGTCGTTTCTTCTCCGTTGGCTCCAATGCTGTACAATTCATTAAAGTGAACAGGGGCATCTCTCATGACCCTGTCTTCAGGAGGGACGCAAGTGCCAGGGTCTGGGCTGTGGCTGTTCAACTGTCCATACAGCACAGAGGTAGCTAGACTCACAAGATCTACACTCAGGCTCCTGGAACACAGTCAGACAGACAGCTCTCTCACCTCCTGACACACAGTCAGACACACAGCCCTCTCACCCCCTGACACACAGTCAGACACACAGCCCACTCACCCCCTCACACACAGTCAGACACACAGCCCTCTCACCCCTTGACACACAGTCAGACAGACAGCCCCCTCATTACTGGCCTTGCAGCCTCTCAGGCTTTGCTCTTTACTGTGCTTTTCTTTGATCCTCATCTTGGCCTCTGTCTTTATCCCTCTCAGAATCCTTCCTGTGGCATCAGACAAAGGGTGTGTGACGTGTGCTTGAATCTTTCATAGAACATGTTTGTCTTCCAGGGCAGGAAAAATGAAATCATGTCATCTCTAAGGAAATGGGTAGAACTGGAGCTCATCATGCTAAGCAACGAAGCCAGGCTTAGAGGTGCCAAAATCGAGTGGTCTCTCTCATAAGCAGATTCTAGATTGAAAAAGTATTCATATGAGCTATAATAGTGGAAGACAGATGTGCCAGGAAAGATGGGGTTTAAATACAATGGATATAAAGAGAGGGCAACAGGATGTGTGTGTGTGTGTGTGTGTGTGTGTGTGTGCATGTGTTGAAAGCAGAAAAAGCCTTAAAGAAAGGATGGAGACCATCGACTCTCAAGGAGCTTAGAAATGGAGGAGGGGAGCAAATATGTATGAAAATGTCACAGAGAAATCTACTATTATTTTTTACACTTACTGAAGACATTAATAAAATTTTAGATTAAATAAAAGATAAAAATGGGTAGTTACTGGAAAGACAAAATTATGGAAATCTTATACATTAAAAACAAAGGCAGAATAAAAAAATTCAGAGTAAATATGTAAGAAAAAGAGGGGAACATGCATAAAGCAAGACAGTTAAAATGACAAAGTCCTTAAGCTCTCACAGGTCTCACAGAGGACCAGTAGGTCCCATTCTTCAAAACAGATAAGATAATCATAACTTAGTAAATACAACAAAGAAAGAAAAAGAAGAAGAAGCAGAGATGGTAGCATCAAAACTGGCTTTGATGGAGTAACAGATATTAACATTCAGGAAATAAGTAATATTACGTTAATTGGTCATAATCTAAGATACAATTCTCTATTCTGTAAATGTCAGATAAAGTACAAATCTTTCCAAATGTGTTGAAGTTATTAAGTGGAAAACCTGGCCACAAGTGATTTAAGGCTGTGGAGGTAAATAATCTTATTAAAGGAATGAAGTTAGTGGTTTAAGGGATTCCCAGGGGAACTTCCCAGCCCCAGATAATTTTACAGGCGAGTGCAACCACACTCAGATAATTTTACGGATGACTTCCACCAAGCCTTCAAAGACAAACCCAAACTTTCCCAAACACAGAAGCAAGAAAAGGGGGGACATTTTACTTCCCTAAGCCACTGAGCTGGGACAGTGCGGATGCCAAAGCCACAGGGACAGCTGGTGGAAACAAAATGCCAGGACACTTTTAAAATTTAGAAATAGAGTCTCATTGTTCTAAAGAAGTCAACATTGTACTAAAACCTCAGACTTCTCAAGTTCGTTGTGTTTCCTCATGGAAAGACAGGAGATTAGGAGGGAAAACATTAGATGTCACTGAACTCACTACCAGATTTAAAAAGGGAAAAGGTTAGTTATCACAGAGTTCAGATCCAGAGCCCTTAATACAGTGTGACACACATTGATCTATCCAGAGGAACTTCTAGTACCAAGGGCATCCTTAATCCAGAAAAGCCAAATGTGGAAAGGGGAGGAGAAAACCAGTTCTATAGATGACACAGAGGCATCTTCTACAATAAGTAACAAAGGGGAGAGGCTGCTGGCTCCGTCTCCTCCTAGCATGTTACTGTAGAAATCCAAGTGTACACACTCAGTGGGAGAATTATGAGGGATGTAATCCACTTCATAATAAGACTCCCAAAGACTAAACCACCAATCAAAGTGTATACCTGGAGGGATCCATGGCTACAGATACATATGTTGTAGTAGATGGCCTTATCTGACATCAGTTGGAGGGGAGGCCCTTGGTCCTCTGGAAGTTTAATGCCCAGCACAGGGGGATGCTAGAGTAGTGAGGCAGAAGTGGGTAAGTAGTTGGAGGAGCACCCTCATAGAGGTGAAGGGAAGGGAGGAGAGGGGAATGGGATGGGGGCTTTGTAGAGGGGTAACCAGGAAGGGAGATATTATTCAAAGTGTAAACGAATGAAATGATTAATAAAAAAAGTTAAAAACCAAGGAACGAAGGGATTGGGTAGAGGAAGTTTATATCATATCAATACATGGTCCTAAAACAAGAAAATACATGAAGGACATCAGCCATGGACATTGATCTCAAAGCAAGGCTTCATCTACACAGACAGTCTTTAAATAGATGTGCTAATCAGCTTACACCCCAGCATCCTGGATTCCTGGTGAATTTCAGGGTGTTTTAAAAAGTCATCCCAGTGGACCTGCTGGGTGATCTTGTGATTTCCATTTAAAAAACTATTTTTATCTCAAGAGAAATAAGATACATTCTTAAAGCTTATTAATCCTCGTCCAGCAGGAGTCTTTTACCTTTACAATATTTTTATCAGACCTTGGGGATTTCCAGTCTAGTCACCTATATTATAAGTTGTCTAAATTACCTGAAGGTCCTTGACAGTTAAGAGTTCAAAAAAAAATGTAAGTCTAGCTAGTTATAGAGACTCAGGGTGAACTGAACGTAATTTTTTATTTTTTTTTATGGGCTGCATTTGGCCATTCTTACATTTTTTTTATCATATAGATTTTTAAAGACAAGTGATCATGGAAAGTGTGTTATTTATTTAGCCCACTAAAACCCAGGCATCACATAAGATGTCTTTAGATTCAGAATCAAGGGCTTGCTATTCAAGTTTCTTCTACAATGATGTGAACCAAGCACATATCTAAATGTGTAATTTATTCTTTCTTTGGGGAAAATGAAGAATAGTCAAAGTAAGGGCATTTTGCCAGCACACTCAACCCTTTTAAATGGAACCATCCATCTTCATGATTTCCCTGCTTGCTGTGAAGTTGCCCTCACATTCAGACTCGCTGTCAGGTAGTGGGAGAAGTGTGTAAAGATGAAATATGATTGGATTTTGTAATTTTTAAAGTGAAGATAATTAAATCGTTAACATAATCATTAAAGTTCTATGATTAGAAGTTGCATTTCTTATTCCCATGAAGCTGTTTGTGCAGAGAGCAGCACTCTCATTCAGTCTGACCAGAAAACAAGCTAACAACAACAGCAGCAAAAACCTTGGAAGTCAACAGACAACTATGTAAATGGAACTCAACCGGCCAAGACTTCAGAGAGAAGGACCCCAAGGAGGAAGCCGTAGGCAACTGAATACTGTTTCCTTGGTGCTGGCCGGTTCCCATCAAAGAGTAGGATCCTAAGATATCCAGAGGATTCTTTGCAGTTTGGCTGGGCCTTGAGCAGAGAAACCAGAAGGAGTTTGGGAGCTCTGGATGGGTTACAGGATCAACAATTAGAGATTTAAGGGTATAGCACCCAAGCCAGGCAGGAAGGAAAGGGAACCGAGCAATGTCTACATCTACATATATAGCTCATTATATATTACATAAATCACTATAGATACTACATATCATATGTATTATATATTATATGAAAATATTGAAGGAGCACAAAAGTAATCTTATAATAACATTGCAATCAAACTGTTGTGACCCGAAGGAAAACGTCTAACTCCTGCCAGTCAGAGAGACCCGTGCTTAAAGCCAGCAATGAGAACATCGGCAAACATAGTGGTAAGGGCAAGGCTGACTTCTGACCACAGCGATGGCTTGAAGGACACTGGGGCAATACCAAAAGGAACTGACCAACCAGCTCGCCTCCTGAGCCCAGAGAGAATCAAAATGGAGCCGACAACTTTCTAAGCAAAACAGATAAAAAGAAGTCAATGAATGAAAGAGAAACCCCAAAAGGCAATATAACCCACTGGTGGGACTGCACCCAAGGAAATACTAATGGAAGCTCTTGCAAGACAAGGAAAATGATCCCATTTCAAGACGTGGCTGGCCACTCAGAAAACGGGAATGTCCGTGGAGTTGTTTTGCTGGTAGGGTGTTTGGATGAGCATCACATGCATTAAAATAAAAGCAGGAGGAGAGCATCGGACCGTTGCACGTAGCTTTTCGCTACCCTGCCTGAGCGCTGTGAACCGTGCTACCAGCCCCCACACGGCTTCCCTTAAATCCACGGATAAAACACACACACACACACACACACACACACACACACACACACACACACAGAGTTGTTCCTTTTCAACTTGCTTTTTGACACAATTGCTAGGCTCTACTATCTCCCACCTGGAAAAGCGTGCCCTTAATAATAGTCTTCTCTCTGCACCTCCCGCCTGCCCTAAACTTAGTTGCTCAGTTACGTTCCGCCGGCTCCACTGGAGACCTCACATGTCTGGTCAACTTTTCTCCACCCGAAACCTGGTGAAGTCTCCTCTCCTCTCTTGCATCTGTCTCTTTTCCTCCAGGGGACCGGAAGTCCTGCCTATTTATTCTGCTCGGCAATTGACTCATGGCTTCTTTACGGACAGATCAAGAACCAACTCGGGACCAGGACAGCATCACACCCACCCCCAGGTTGGACTCCATGGAGGAGGGTGTGGGTTACAGGGAGCTCGCTCTGAGGGTGGAGGCCTCATTTATTAGTGTTAAGGACTGACTGACACTCTGAGGGTGGAGGCCTCATTTATTAGTGTTAAGGACTGACTGACACTCTGAGGGTGGAGGCCTCATTCATTAGTGTTAAGGACTGACTGACACTCTGAGGGTGGAGGCCTCATTTATTAGTGTTAAGGACTGACTGACACTCTGAGGGTGGAGGCCTCATTCATTAGTGTTAAGGACTGACTGACCCTCTAGCTGCTGATGGGAAGCTGGTAAAGGAGAAACCTTATTTTTAAAGTCCATTCAGTTATTAAATGTAGATTTAGGTTAAAGAATATAGAGATGAATAAGTTATCTTGTCAGGCCTTCTATCACAAATGTTTTCCCGGGGCTGGGGCAGGACAAAGTGGCCCAGCACTGGCCTCATACACAGGAGGCCCCAGGTTCTATCTGTAGAGCAAGAAGAAAGTTATGAGGGAGCTCTGCTGTTTACTTTTAGACAATTCTGTTTCTGTGTAGATAGTTCTTAGTGTGTTCTTGATACATTATTAAAACAACTTAAGGCAGAACACAAAGCATATATTTGATCATATTATTTAAATAATTACCAGTAATAGTAGTTTAGAAAAAAAAATCCCATTCCTCGATCGATCTCGCTTTGCCCCCTCCCTCCCTTCCTTCCTTCTTTCTCCCCTCCTTTCCTTCCTTTCCTTTTCTTTAGGGATGTGATAGTTTTTTTCCTGGTTATAACTGTTTCCACTCAAATGATCTCCTGACAGGTTTTGCAGACATCTTCTGCTGGGCCCCGTCATTGCTGAGAAGTGCTATGTGGGGCCCTGAGGTGGACACCCATTTATAACTAGCTGGTGCTTGTGGCATGTTCAGTGGCTGGTGCTTGTGGGGTGTTCAGTGGCTGGTGCTTACGGGGTGTTCAGTGGCTGGTGCT